>PNEQ01020541.1:0-42778 GCA_003012365.1 Medauroidea extradentata | reverse complement strand
TTGTTATCTCAAAAATTACCAATATATCTCTTCTGGTTCTCCAGAAACCTATGGCACGAAATGTCGAAAATCGTAACTTTGAGAACCTATAATGCTGGAACTATAAGTTTTAGAAGTAATTCTTTTTGGCACAAAAGCTAGTCTATAGGATACCTATATGTTGGGATAATAATTAGCTATAAAATTTTTCGGGTCCAACAGCCCTAATTATTGGCATTCAACCTCACCTAGAATCAGTACGCGAAATAACCGTGTCTCTACCCATAAGTTAGGAATGACAGAACAGTTCAACGCTTCCACAAAAAATTTCAAGCTCTTCTACTTGGGTCATAGTGTGTCTGTTATGAGATTAGCTTTTGTGTCTACTTTCGCATCTCCACCAGGCGATTAGTTGCCTGGATGCGCGCGTGGACCGACCGATGTTATCAACATCGCTCCACTTCCGCTGATGTAATCCCCACGACATTTTCTTTCTAATTTACGGCCCAGCTGTAGCTCGGAGCAGTAACCGGCAGGCTGGGAAACGGCTGCAGGACTGCGTGGTAATTTGTTTTACGTCTTTACAAACAGTTTTCTTGGGAAACTGGTTGCCAAGAACAATGTTTGCATAACAGCACAAATAGATCAGGGAAATATGTTTATATTATGTATATTTTACGTACGGAGAACATAAATTTATTTTGAATTTCTCATGTAAGTCAGCCAGTATTCTTGAGTTCCTTGGCCTGTACTTGTGCCTGAAAATGGAAACAGAAATATGTTCCCGAAACATTGAATGTGTTGCCGTCGAAGGACTCCTGCTACTCGTCTGTGTTCTTCGTTGTGTCGTCTGTGTTTACATACGTCTCAGCCTCTGCTCGTTTGTATTGCACTCGTTCAGTTTTGCAGTCTTATCTACACCTAATTTTGTAGTATATTTTACAACACAACATATATTACGGAATTGTCTTTCAGTTTTATTGTAGAATTTCTGCAACTCGCGGGAACATCCGCCTACAAGTTCACAAAAGTGATTCAATTTACAAAAAGTTTCTTATTTGTGAATTTTTATTTTCTGGAAAGAAGGAAAAATTAATATGACGTATATTCCTAATGTGGCTGTCTGAATTTTGATATGTATGCTACCTTTGTCTGTAGAAAGCCTTGACGAAGAAGGAATCCATCATCGGCGGTGATTGTCAGAAGGACGCTTTGGAAAATGGACTGCTCGTACAGTTACTAGGGACCTGAAAAATAGCGTTGTTTAGGCCCAAGCTAGATTTAAAATATCTGTAAGTTTGTGATACTCTCGCCATTGGGCTTTTACTTACGTGACACATCCTGGAGAGTGCTGAGTCAATAATAAAGAATCAACTAAATGAAGACCCAATCATGTGCTATTGCTGTGTCAGCGAGCAGCCAATGAAAAGCTTTTGTCTGATTGAATACAGTCTGTTCACTATAAATTGAGCACTCAGAAGAACTTGTCATTAATGTTTTATTGAGCCAATAGATGTTCACTTTTGGGAGTGTTGAAACATTTACACTGGTTTTTAGTTACAAGGAAGTATTTGTATTAGAACTAGTATGAAGATGGCTGCAATACGGCCGAACGAAAAACTTTGTGTAGTTTTCACTTTATCGTGAATGGCCTATATACAGATTTTCTTGGAAGCTAGCTAGCAGGTCAGTGAACCCGCGAATTTTTCCAGTCTGTAATAATTACGCGTTGTGAACAAACCGTTTAAAAATAGTCCAAGTATAAATAAATAATCCTGCAACTAGTAAGCAAATGTCTGACAGCTTAGCTCAGTGGTTAGATCTCCTGGCACCTGAGCGAAGGGTCCTGGGTTAGATTCCCGGCCAGGGAGGTATGTATTTATATTTCCTCTCCGGGTTCAGGACTGGGTGTTGTGTTGTCCTCTTACCGCCGTACTACATAAGACAACGGCGAATCACCGCAGAATCACCTCGCCTAATTGGCCTCGGAGGTCGTCGTAGTTTCCATCGCCCGGCGTCAAACCTGCCCTCGGGCACAGAATATTTAGGAATACAGAAGTGAAATAGCAGGTAGGACAGCGAACTCAGTCACATCAGGGGCGTCATTTCAGGTTTTTCTAGGGAGGGGGGGGGCAAGATTTTGTTTTCTGGCGACAGTGACCTTGTTGCATCTTTTTTATTAATTAATCATGTATAAATTAGATACTTTAATAATAAAACTTCAGTTTTATGTGCTTAAGTTAGCAATATTTACATTTAAAAGTACAAAAATATATTTATACACATAAAATTCTAAATCCAGGGGGGGGGGCCTTTGCCCCCCCCCCCTGTAGCCCCAAATGACGCCTCTGAGTCACATACGCTAGCAAAATGGCTTCCCTGGCCAGCAACATGTCGGAGACGCCTACCGCCAAACAGCGTAAGGTGGATGCCCTGCTAGCCGGCAGCCAAACCAATAGGAAACCTGTTGTAACATGCAGGAGCCAAACAGACACGGAGCTGGTAGCAATATCCTCGGGCAGCCAATAAGCGGCGAGGTTCGCCCGTGTCAGACGAGCCGCCACGTCATTTCACGTCTGTATTACTAATAGTCTGTGCCTCGGGCACAAAACGCTATACACAATTGAAAACTATGGCATTTTACTTTACGACAGCTCTCAATACGTTGCTTTAGAGCTGGTGATTTTTGGTGAAAATAATTAGGCAACATTTTGTGTCAATGCATAACGCTCACATCTGCACCTTTGCTTCGTGGCTATTGGCAGAGAGTATCTGTGCAGAGGCGTGGCTCATTTGACTGTGCCAATGAGAATGAGGTTACTGCGACACCACACATCTGTGATTTGTGGGTAGATTCCCAAGACGTTGGGAGTTAAAAATAGCCAATCACTGACCATGAAGCACAGCTGCAGATGTGCACATGAGGCATTGAAACAAAATGTTGCATAATTCTTTTCACCAAAAATCACTGGCTTGACGTTGCTTCTTATGGGATCGTACACAATGGCGTCACCAAACGTAATGTCAAGCAGCCGTGACTTTACGTTTTCGATAGACTGAAAACCTAAAGTCAAGATGGCCGTTTACAAAAAGACAGGTGATTATGTATGTCATAATAAAAAATGTTTATTTCTGTGCATCGTTTTATTCTCCAGTACTAAGATTTCATGAAAAGTGTAACAGGTATGGTTTAAATGTATTCGAAAAAAATTGCAAATATAATTTGAGAAGTATTTGTAGATGAACTGTAAGATTCGCCAATAGATGGCGTTGCTTTTAGTTTGCAAAATATTATCATAATTGGAAAATATTTAAATAACTGGGTTCATTTTTTAATATCTTCGTGATATGCGTTTATGGCAAATGCATGATTTATATCACAACTCTTCCGTTTCAAAAAACGGATTCTAAAGTCGTTTTTCATCTGTTGTTACTTTAACTTTACGTTTGTATTGTGTACTGACAAAATACTTAAAGTAACGGAAACGTGAAGTCAAATGTTAAAGTAATAAACGGTGTATAGGGCTTTACTACGCACCTGCATACACGTATAGTTCGCAGGAGCGACAAGCCAGGCTTACATCCGGCATGCAGGCGAGCCGGAACTGTCGTTACAGTGGTGCAGTATAGTATGCTCCGAACACTGCACGTTCATAATATCCTCTGAAAGGGACGAGCGCGATGGGTCTGGGCTATAAAAACTTACGTGACCTGGTGTGTAATTATCATTCGTAATTAGGAACCATGATGGGCGCAGCGGCTAAGATGCTCGCCTCCTGTCAATGCGCTCATGATCCGACTTGCACGAAGGAATCGTGCCGGACGGTGCCGTTGGTCGGTTAGCTTTCTTGGGGGTCTCGAGATTCTCCGACGCTGCTTCATACTCGCACAGTAAACAATTATTTATAAACTTATCACACCGGTTACATAGCTAAAAAAAAGTACGAATTGTAAAATTGTTTTCCCATACATAATTGGTAAGGACTCCGGGAAAAGTTGACAATTTGCTAGGTTCCAATGTAGTATGTCCATATCGGACGTTCTTTCGCTACGTGTGTATCCTCATCTGAATGTGCCAATGAAAACTATGGTGCCACTGCTGAATATTTGTGATCCTTCTTTAATTAAATAACTACCTAACCATCCTGTAGTCATACAAAGTGCAAGTACACTGTTTTGCAAAATACGGTGGTACGAAACGGTTTTGCGATCTTCCACTATCTCTAATCATTGGTAGACAGATACTTGCGTGTCGATTTGCACGCAGATTTTGAAACAAAGTGTACTAAAATTGATCTTCCATCTCCGATACCACGAAAACGACATCGATTAAAACCGCGCCACGTCTCTTCTGGAACTTATTTACTCTGTGCATACACAGTGGTAAGTTTCTTAAGCAATCGTGAGGATGACGATGAGATGGTGATTGAGCAGCAGTGTAACACAAGAACTAGAAGTACGCTATGCCTATTGATCCGAGGAATGCCAGTGGCAACGTCCGTCACGTTTCCCACGTTTGAAAATCGGGAGGAACCCTACCGGGAATCGAACCAGAAACGCCGTTTATTAATATACCAATTTCATTACCTTTGAAAGAGTTGTCCAATGCGAGTGCATGACCGTATGTAGTTTTTTTTTAACTATTGTGTTATGTTTAGTCTCTTAGTTGTGCCGTAATTTTATTATTGATATATTTTATCTGTCCGTCCTTTTGTTTTGCTGTTTGTGTCCTGATAAACTACTGGGTTTTTTCATTATTGTGTCGTACTTTTGTGGCTCATATATTTTATATTTTTGTTCTCTTGCCAAAGCAGGCCCAAACCGGTGTGTCTGCCTTGATGGTGCCTGGATTTTTCTAATTTTATTGTCGTTTTATTTGACCAGATTATATTTGTGGAAATTTATGTTGTGTATGTATCTTGTTAACTACCCAGTGTATTTATATTTTTCTGTTAGTTTTAGTTTTCTTTGACAGACACCTGCATTGTAATGGAGTATGTCCAAAAAAAAACTACATCCAGGTTATTACCAATTTCATAGCCTACGTTAACACGCGTATCTTCTTCGCTGAACATAAATGACCATTTAATAAAAAATTAAGTTCCGTTCTGTTAAGGTGTTGGAGCGTTTTATCTTATCTGATGACCAGGAGAAGCAAAGGACGATAAAGGCGGTACTAACACTCCTATCAAGTGCCAAGTCGCCCCTATGCTCAAGCCTCTGAACCGAAGTGCAAGCTCCCCATATGCGGTTCGCCTAACGCATTTTTATCAGTGACCATGAATGTGTACTGGAAGCAACAACGCATGCCTCTAGCATAGTTTAACTTGTATTTAGTTTTACTTCTTGAGGTACAGCATTCTGACAGTCAGAATTTTGACTATATTGGATGGCATATAAATTGTGTTTATAACATGCGTACTGTTTCCAATGTCTCATCTCATCATCATCTAGAATTTTTTTCTTAAGTAAACATATTACTAAACTTAGCTAATTTCTTCAAAATCTTGCTTCCAACGTGCATCAATGCAGTTGAAAGGCTAGGTAGAAACCTTATTAATAAATTTTTAAATTTTAATCATGTTTGCATTATTTCATTTAGTACTTTTGATTTTATTTGTTGTTAGTTCAGCAGGAATTTTAATGATCATTTATCTATTCTGAGGAAGAAAATAACTTTAGGAAAATAAAACCCGCTTTTTTATCGAACGTTCCTATATATCGGCGATTCTTAAAGACCTACGAATTACACGTTATTTTCTGTCTTTAATTAGTATACATTGTTCTGGGCTTGTAGTGGGGAAGGCTTTTCCCCAACAATTAAACTTACATGGTCAAATACGCAGCTTATGACATCGCATAAGCGGCAGTGGCCAATGATACCGCAGATTGTGTTAAAGGATGTACATGTCAGTAAAATCTAGTCTGTTCCCAAATAATGACTCATATCTCTACAGGTCAGACGAGCTAGGAAAGGTCCTGGCGACGCGCAGAGGAGAAGTTTCCCCCTCCTTCTGCCCCTAACCAGCGCGCGTGTGCGCAGCTGCTGTTTGGTTGTAGCTGCTTATCTCACACTCAGGGCTCCATCATTTCCCCTCTTACTGGCTGCGAGGGGAAATGTGGGGCGTGTAGCTGCGCAGTAGATACCATTTTACGTCCGCTTCGCCACTCTCTCAAAACCTTTCCTAGACTGCACGACTTATACCCATTCCACATATCTGCGACGGTTTTTCAACTCGATGAAATATTCCTCGGGCCGTGAGCTTGCTGAATTTCCTTACCACTCCCATCAGGATACAAAGAGGCCATGCTCTTTTATTTCTTCTGTTTTAGCGATTATAATTTTTTTTAAGCTTAGGCGAGAGCATATATGAAAAATCTGTTTGGCAGTTTTGTTTAACATGGTTTTTGCCGTGATAGCAATTTTTTTTCAAAACAAGAAATTATACGGTTTCGACTAAAAAGTTACTAACCAGAATTTATTACATAATTAAGTAAACCCATAGTATTTACCGCCGTGAAAAAGTCAACCAACATTAAGAATACGATTTTAAACAAAATTGTCAAAAAAAAACAGGTTTTTTACATTTGCCTTCGTTTAGATGTAAATAAAATAATGTCGCTAAACAAAGTAGAAACAAGAGGCACTGTTAGACAATTTTAGTGTATTTTAAGTTCTTGAGCCATAACATTTATTCAAATTGTATTATCAGTGTTTTCTCTTCGGCAAAGCATAGGATATGTTCTACAAAAACTGCTTGGCATACATAATAGTGAAATCTTTCAGTATTTTTTTCATGCAGAATCATTGCACGAGAATTATAGGTTAACCTTCAAGAGTTCTCTTGCAATGATTCTGCATGACAAATTAATGAAAGTTTACACTATTATTTATGTCGAGCAGTTTACCAAGAATGCCTCCTATGCTTTGTCAAGGAAAAAATAATTGATAATACAATTTGATTAAATGTTATGGCTCAAAAACTGAAAATACAATAAAATTGTCCAACACTCCCCCTTAAACTATTTCACCCAGTACCACGCCACTTGCACAGATTGCTGCGCGTCCGCCGCCAAATCCGATTACCGCCGCTGTGAACATTCTCTGCGAAACTTGGGCGCCCGAACACCAACCAACCCCTCAGCCTCGCCGAACTTCCATGGCGGGTCAGAGCTTGCGACACGTTCACAAGCCTTTGTCCTGGAACATTGCTGGTCCTTGACTTGCTGTGGTACAGTCTCGGTCACGTCTTTGCGACAAGAGAGTAGTGACCAGCTGGGCGTGTTCACGTCTGAGGGGTGGAGACCAAGGTGTGTCATTGACCGGAGTGCAGTATCTGTGCATCTATAAGACGAAAAGGACAGAAAGTACGAAAACACATTTCGTTTGTAGTCAGTTATCTAATAAAAATAAAGTTACTAAAGGGTTTTAACATTGTAATGTATTCACAATGAATGCATTTTGTTGAACATAATATGAATTCCCAACAAATGTAGTTGTATTATTGTATCTCACTGAAGTCTTTTTTTTTTATAATCGTATTACTGTTCCTGTATCAAAACTTATGACTCCAGTAACAAAGATACGACTTTTGTCTGTACTTCAGTAAGATTTATTGTCGAATTTATGTTATTCCTTGAGAAATTAGAGTAATAATTTATTGACTATAAGATTCCTTTAGGGGTCTTCCTTCTTGCACTTAAGCGGAGTATGTAGAATGTTGTTTTCTGTAAAATCAATTTTTGATCATATACGCATATGCCCGTAAATAACTGCACTGGCAACATAGTTTCATTCCAAGATAGGTAAAAAACTATTATCTTAATACGCCTCTTTTTACTTTAGTCCTATCGTATGTCATCAGAGAAAGAAAAGAATAATGAAACTGGCTGGAAAAAAAAAAGCAATTCTAGGGCATTGACACTCAGTTTCCTGAAGCCAAAGGAGAAAACACACCCTGCCATGTGTGGTTCAATCCTATGACTTTCGGTACATGCAATGACAACATACTGTTAGATTTAATTTGCGTGCTATTGGACTATAACGTCTACGATGGCCACGGGTGTTGCTCGCACACCACATGTTTCATCGCCTCTAAGTGCAAGACGTTCAACTGGTGTCTAGCTTCACCTTGGGAACCTCTCTTAGAGGCCTCCCTACATACACTCAAGATAAATGCCAACCCGGGCAGCCGAGCCGTCCCTATCTGTACTCAATGGCCGAGCCGTGTGCATAGTTTCGGCCCACACAAGTTTATTCGAAAACTGCGTAATATCTGTTTACGAATGACATTCATAGAACGTTACACGTGTGTGTATCCGTTTCAGGCCCTCCAATAATCCCCGAAGCTTATTTTGTGGTGTCCAAAAATGACGAAAATGGGTGTATATGGTGTCCTGTTTACTCTTGATAATCTTGGTTCAGAATACTTAAAAAGTGTTATCTTGTTCAGCACATCTTCTCAAACATTACGTCATTAAATGATAGGTAGAGAGACCCGAAATTTTGGTTAATTCACTCGAGGAGACGCTAGATTACGAACTTCTATGTATGTCAGTGACTTTCGGGACTGAGCTATTGTTATCAACACTCTTCATTGAGGGCTTCGAACCAATAGCAGACCTGCATGTAAACACTCACTGACTCCCGCGCTGCCTTGTCGTGTGTACAAGTATCCGCTCACTGCAACATTAGCCAGTGAACAAGTAGCTGAGGACATAGTGTGTCGTTGAACCCGCGACATTTCCGGCACTCTAATGATAGGTAGAGATGATGGTTTATCGCGGGAAAATTTGACTATTTGCTAGATTTCAACGCACGTTCAACTTATGAAAAGATTACGGGCTTTCGCTTGTTCATAAAGCTGTTGCTCTATTTGACTAAGCCAATAAGAATCCTTATATTGTAATATTTGATATATGTTGTTGGTCTGCAGACAGATACGTTGTGCCAGGCGTACATCACCAAATCATACATGTCACAAGGAATTACAGCGTTTTCAAGGGTATGTTGGCACAAAAAATGTTCGCGATGTACCATCATCTCTAACGATAGAGTCCCCCTGGATGTGGCTTATAGACGAGTTATCGGCGAGAAGACTTAACCCACGTGATGTTATGTTTTGAGAGGCTAATGAAAAGCATGATGGGCTTGCTGTATCGTCCTTCCGACATCCGCTCTTCTAGGCCTCCGAACCTGCGCTTCAAATGAGTTGCATCGAAATGCAACGAAATTTTTTATGTGTAAACCATAACCCGAGAGTCTTGGCGTGACTCTGAATAGTGATTCACATGTTCAATTATATTACGAAGAACTCAAAACGTGTCCAACCTACACACACGACACTGACGCTATTGGACGAACATGCAAGATATTTTGGCCCGTTGTCACGCTGGACCGTACAGTACGTTGCTTGAGTGGGGCCGCGGTTATGGAACTTCGATTTAATCTTCATTAACCTCGGTGGAAGGGCTAGGGCAGTATTAAGTGGCGGAGAATAGGTCCGTGGTGCTTCCTGCAGTCCCTAGAGGGAGATATCGCCGCTTGAGGTCACGAGAGTCCACTATAAGGGCCCCAACTAATGGGAAGTTCCGCTTACGTGTGAGTGTGCCAAAGAATCGATGAGGCGGTAAGGGCGAAGCTTGCCGGCGCTTCTTAGCGTCATGTCGCATCTGCATGCACAGCTTGGAAAATGGGGTGCAGAGTGATTGTGAAACTTTCAACAGAATGGTTTCTCATTAATAGGTGCGGAATGGTTGTTATTTTTAACTTTCTAGCAAAGCACAAAATACGCATGGAAAAAAAAATACTTCATGGCAGCTTCAAAATATTTTGTTGGTATTTATCCTTCAAAGTTTTGCTGCCAGCACTAAAATATCGTGGTCACCAAAACGTTAGTTTGTGTTTAATACAAAATAATTGGGCATGAAAGACTGCCAACAAAATTTATCTTTGATTGTCACCACCAGGTGGCCACCTTAAGATAGGGCATTACAAACCAAGTTGGAATCAACAGTTGTTTGTACTATTACATTGTTTAAAAAACACATTAAAATGTGTAATTATCTGGCTCAAGTGAAATACATTGCCTTGCTATGAACTCATTAACCCGTAATATCTGACAAATATAATAGCGGAATTAGCCATGTATTATTTTTTAATTATGAATATATTATTTAACAGATAATGCGTACGTAAAAAAATTAAGTACTTCTACCGAAACCATGGGTATAGACTACTATTGAAGTGCCATAACACAATATGTGTTAATTATTTCAATATAAAGATTTTTAATGATTTATAAATAAAAAATAAAAACGTGGGGTGAGACCTCACCTTAAATTTATTGCTCTTCCAGATACTGGGTTTGCCTTATTGTTACCATGGTTAAGGGCGGTGTGGGGGAGAGGAGAGTTCACGCAAAATTTTGTTTTAATAATTGTTGTATTTGTACGAGATATGGTTTGTTGTGTAGACATGCGCTGTGACTATATCGACAGTAATATTTTGGTTTTCCATATTTAATATGTTGTGTAAAGTGTCCTGTCAAAGCCTGAATTCGCATAAAACGGTTATGTATATATAAAAAAAGAAAATTACTTACAGTAATTGAATAAGTGACATTTTTGTATTTCTGGGAAATGGCTTGATTTAATCAATTTTGTGCAAAATTTAAAAAAATTATAAAAAATCTATTTGGTTATTTACATTTACCTTGACGAAACCCGTGTAACTGTTCTTCGATGTCAGTTATTTTAATTCTATAAGTCAATTGGTTTTCTCTTCGTGTGTAGAACAGCTTTGTGCAAATTTAGGCTTTGACATGCCACTATACGAAAACTGTGAGAGAGAGCATATTTATTACTATATATAAATAGTTACAGTGTAGGCATATGTCTAGAAAACATAACATATCTCGTACGAATATAAACATTTTAAAGCCATTAAAATTATGCGTAAGTTTCCCCTTTAAGTTCTTTCCAAAATAATATGTAGGCTACTTAAGTTCCAGTCCATAGATTCTGAAGTATCGGAATGAAATGCAATTTAAGTGTGTCTGGGAACTGACAACACGATTCTCGAAATTTCTCGTAAGATCAAAATCCGTTTTTCTGTCTCACGATGAGAGTACAATCGGTACACGGTAGGTCAAGTCGCAAGCGCTGTCCGATATCCCATGAAAATTCAAATAGTTTTTTCTCGTAAGTTACGAATTTTATGAACTGTTTGTAGAGGAATGTAAACATAAAACCTACGGAATACCTTAGCTTTGGAATCACAGTGAGAGAAGTTACCGCAATAAAGGAGTGACACAAGTAAATTGGGTAAACAAATTGGGCGAAAATTACGAATGAATTTTCAATTTAATTTTAAGGTGTTCAAATTAAATGTCTAGCTAAATATAGGCCTATTGTTGAGGCGAAGGGGAAAAGAAAGATTTTCTTGCAAGATCATTAAAATTTCCAAACTCAATTCAACAATGACTTTGTACCACTATGAGTAGAAAAAAAAAAAGAGACGTTTCTTGCCTTGTTAATTAACTGTGCAATATAAACAACCGTTAAACAATTGATAAGCAAGACATATTTGAGATGCATTTAATTTGAATTTGTTTTTTTTTCTTTTGCACGATGTTACGCTCTTTTATCAATATTAAAAACGCACGCCGTTTCCCAAAACAACCTAATTTAAAGCATGTGTCCGTTTAGGATATGTATGTATATTTTAAAATGAACTCTGTTTCTGTAGAAGTGAAGTGCAAAGAGACAGCCAAGTGTAACTACGTAATAAGTTCTTTTTAACATAGCCTGCACTGTACCGAGACTGAATTTCTTTGATTCTAGAAGATCCTTTCCAATTTTCTGTCTGAAATAGTGCATTTTCAACACGTAAGTATTGTCTATTCATCTCGGACTGTGTTGTGAAGCAAAGCAACAGCATTTTCTGTGCGATCTACTTTGTCCACATTCTCTTTCTAACAATATTCTATTATATGCACCCGTGCTCGTGACAACTTTTTAATTAAATATTCGTTTGATAAGGAAAGTTTGCCTTTAATTACTTTACTAAAGATGCTTGCAATTGATACATGCCGTCACCAAGCAGGTATGACACAAATACGATGTCCTTTTATGTGATGATAATTACATTTCTAACTCTCGAAACAGCTGTAATGAACTGTAAAATGAACTGAGTTAGGCTTAGACATTTTTATTTCAGTTTCTCGTACGCCTTCCTAAAAATAGCCTATATGTGTCCGTTTGCGCGAATATTTGTTTTATTGTAAAACATATCTTTAAAAATAAGTGTCTTGCTTCAATTAAATGTTTACAGCATTTAATATAGAAGCAATAAATAATTAGAAATTCATTATGAAAGTAAGGTTTGGAATATTTTGGATGGCTGCCGTTTTCGTAACCTAACGAACGTAATGTGTGTGTTTTTTTTTTTTTAATGTTACATGATAAAAAAGGCATTTAATCTTTAAGTGTCATATCAGATGGAGTAAATAATAAATGTAAATAACAACTTTTACGATAGGAAGACGAGAAATACGTGTGCTTAAATTTCATGGAGGCAATACTGGAACGTAAGGGGGAAAAAAAAGGTAGGGGTTATTGTACAAACTGGTGACTTTATACTACACTAAACTTATTCGCTGCTGTTAAAGAATGCTGATATCACGTTTTGAAAAAAAAGATTTCTACTTACCTTCCGTTCACCATTCCATATTGCCAAAGGTTTTTCGTCACGCCCAACAACAAAGCGAAATACAAGACGTATCAAGCAGTAGAGTAACAATATATTTTAATCATCTTATGTTACAAGTTGGGAAGAAATGAAGACTAACATATAACCAAAGCGATAACCGAAGAGATAATGCAGAATGCTACATATTGGTTCAATAAATTTAGTTTATTAAGGGCGCTGCCTACCTGCGTGCTAGAGACTCAGAATCGATAAAGCTTAAAGCGCGCATCAAATACCGCATCACCAAGCACTGAACTAGCGTGCAAGATTCACGCATATCCATTTCTACTATGGGACTTCAAGCGGTGATTATATAATAATTGTTTTGGGGGGAAATCTGCAGCAAATTTCAGTGCACGATTATATCTGAGTTTCCGACACATTGAGTTAGAACATTTTAAAGTACGACAGTCTGGAAAAGCCGGTTTTAGCCATGTTGGAGGGCTTAAAATCAGTGATTTTAGTGCACATGGTGTTCTATAGGCCATTCAGGATAAAGTGAGCACTAAAAATTTAACCTATGAAAAAATATCTCTAGTCGAAATTACCCAATATAGTTCCATGTATTTTCCTATTTAAATACAACAATAAACTCAACCGAAATTAACATAAATGTATTTTATATAATTAATAAACTTTTTTTAAATAAACTATATTGATTCATACTGACTGCACAATTTTTCTTACACGCGCAAACATTAAGTGACGTGTCAGGAGAGGTTAGACATTCCCCGTCGTTAGCCGTTACGAGGAAAGATATGAATTGGCTGAAAATAGAACTTTATCAGGGCTCTTTTTAGTACTGGCGTTATCCCGAACCATCTATAATGATTAATGACATTCCGTATTTGCCCGAAGTGTGTTATTTTTTCTCGCTCAATTGTAGGTCTACAACGGTCACACGTAGAAAATTTTCCTAAAATAGTGAATTAAAAAAAAAAAAAAAAAAAAGAACGCATTTGAAGATCGTGGTAGGCGGCACCCTTGAGCTTACAACGTATTTCCTCTACAGCCCATGTCATCGTCTCTTCTAACACCACTCAGTCTAGCACCAATGATACAAAACCATGACTGAATACAAAATATCTAATAAACTGTGTTGTACATGCGACCGTCACGATGCTCATTGATAAATGACCCTGCAGGGGCGACACTTCATTGTTATTTACTGGTTTGCAGGTAATAAAATATTTACTCCAACACACATGTTTCATTAACGGTTTGTTTCATTGTCCGAACATGATATGCATGTCGTTTTGGATAGTGGATGGTTAGTCAGAAAATTACGTCTCTAATTTTAATTTGCATCGGATGCGCTGGCTCGTGTGAGTGAAATTCAATTATGAAAACAAGTTATGGTCACGATTTGGCACCTCATAGTTGAATGCAGTTAGCTTTTTTCATGCTGGGGTCATTATAATCTCTAAATTATGAACAGCGTGCTGGGATGTTGTACGAGTTCGATAACTAGATCAGTTTGAGTTTGTATTTAAACATATTCGGCAAGGCCGACAGTATTGCGGACAATTTTATATGCAGTTTAAAGCGTAGTATCTTTAGATGACCCAGTATCTACTTTTATAAATTCGGCATAATACGTGCGGTAAGAATAAATAATTCCGTCCACTGTATATACAGGTTGTCCATAAACGAAATCATAGTAAGCACAACACGCGAGTCTTGGGCTGAACTGGAGACGACAATGTTTGTGGTAAAATGTTGTACGACAACATTTTTTGTGAGGAATGTGGAAACACTGCACGGAGATAGTCCCCTCTTCCGCTCCACGCCCAGGTATTATTTTACGTATTTTAAGTCATGTAGAATCATGTGTGAACTACTCAGGATTTTGACCTGATCCCGTTATATACAAGTCAGAACTGTAGTAGTAAAATAAGTATGATATATGTGGAGCGCAAGAGTAGACTATGTTCAGTGCTATGTTGTCACATTACGCAAATAAAATGCCATTGTACAACATTTTGCCAAAAACATATTCGTCTCCAATTTATCCCAGGATTTACGTGTGGTGTGCTTACTATAAGTATTATCTAAACATTGTTCTTGCGACTGTTGTGTGTGTAACAAATAGGTGTGCATGATAAGAAGATGAGTTTTACTCGCCTAAAACGTGGAAGGCCAGAGACTAAACACAAACACTGTTCAGGAAGTAAGTTGTTCTGCTTGTTGTCTGGACTTTGCATTCGCGTATGGGAGGATTCGGGTCTATTCCCGGGCTCCGGGTATCCTAGTTTTGGTTTCCCATAAATAACTTCAGGTGATTACTGAGATGGTTACTTGAAAGCCATGGCTGATTCCTCCCCCAGTTCTTGTCCTTGTATCAAGTTGTGTGTCGTCGTCTCAAATGATCACGCTGTCGACGGGACATAAAGCTCACTTGCCTTTCCTTAATTGCCGCACAAAAAAAAATTAAAATGTTTGTAATATTTTAGCAGGCTTGGTATGTTTCTGTCTCTTGGCGTATTGTGACATATGATGGTCGCAGTGTGGCCTCGGCGTAAAGCCGATGTAATGCGATACCTACAACTGCCGTGCCCGTTGTGCACATACTGAAAAGTGTCGTGAGATACCCTATTGCATGACAGTAGTTTACATACTATTCTCAAACTTCGGAGCACACATCGCATGAAACATCAATATAAAAATATCCCCATGTCGGATGCGCCCAAAAAAATCGAAAGCAGGGACTCAGCCAAGGCGGGATCCATGACTTTACCTTGCGGAAACTGCTTATAGCATAATTTTGCACCTTGAAATCCAAATTTTCACTGGGCCCTAGGTCAATCAATTTATTTGGGTAGATCAGTGTTACTTTACAAAATTCCAAAATTTGGGACCCCTGCCCCTTCCGAAGCGAATACAGGCTACGGCCCTGCACCAAGCTCCCGTGGGAAGAAGACAAAGCTGAGGGTGCGCTGGTATCCATTAGATCAGTCAAATTAATATGAACGTACATAACCGAAGCTGGCTGTGTGGTTTGCTGAATAAATAGCTTCCATTACGAAAATATTTAAAATGTATCGTACATGCCTTATATCAGACTTCAACTAAAGCCAGCTGTCTGTTATCTCGGAGCCGCTGGTCAGAAAGTCCGTCTCAATGGTGTATTCTACTCATATTTACAACCACGACGCATAAAGCATAAATACATAATGCCACCTGATTGTAAAAAAAAGTGCACTATCTTAATGCAATGCCTTCTGTGCCTCTGCTGCATGTTCATAGACAGCTTGTCTCCGTAAAGAGACAGCTGTGCCAACAGAATGAGTTACCGCGTCACCAATTGTATGTGATTTACGGGTAGAACCCCAAAACACCTAGACTTGAAAACTTGCTCGCCGACCATGAAGCCGTGCTACAGATGTGCACACAAGGCAATGGAACAAGCCAGTGCAAAATGTTTTTAACGAAAATCAGATGCCCCAAGTAACATAGAACATTTCTGTCTTTACTCTAACCCACAGTTTGCAGCGTATAACCGAGATTGATCCATCAATTAAAACTTCTGCTCAACTAAACACAGGTCACAGGTTTATTTGCCTCGAGGCCAGAGACATAATAACGTACTTTTTGCCCCTTCTATCGGACGGGTAACTATAATATCAGTTTGGTACAAACCGGAGATGAGAAAGATAGAGGGATGGAGGTTTTCTTGCCACCCTGCGAAACAAAGCACGCTGCAGTCCCCACCCTGACAGTGATGACGTTCATCCCGAGCCCCGCCTCTTGTCAACCAGTGACAGGTACGCCTCCTCGTCCATCACTTCGTTCTTGTCCCTCGTGGATCACTTTCAGTTGGGTGTCGTCACCCCTTGGCCGCCCACAGTGGTACGCTCCGAGCATGTAAATTGTACCAGACCTCTGCAAGTATTTTTTTGGTTTACTGTGAAGGTTAAGATTGATTTTGCCCATTACATATGGAAGGAAAATAAACGAAAATAACATGTACTGCAAACAAACATCACGTCAGAGATAGAAAAAAGCATAGGCACTTCACGCTAAAGTAAGCACGTTTTAAGGTTTACTCAGTAGTAATCATAATTTATTGTAACTTCCCCCCCCCTCCCGGTCCTAAATTTTGATTTTGGTAACTTCCATTATATAATTTTTATTACACACACACACGTCAATGAGGCAACCAAGAAGGTATGAAAGAATACAAAGAAGTTAAAAGGAAAAACTAAGGCTACATTAAAAAGTGCTCTCTTTACTGGGAACAGCCTATACTAGGAAGTCACAAAGAAACTAATATTGACCTGCAACATCAATCACAATAAACCAATGTTCTAATTACAGAAATGGCTAAATAATACTCAGTAGCTGGCAGCCGCAAAAACCAACAACTGTATAACAGTTAGGGAGTACCAGGCTATATACTTATTTTCTGGTTGTGGTTGTTCACAAGGTTCGCTCTTCTTTGGTTTCTGTTCAGTACTTGCTTTTTCATTTGTCAGACGCTGTTTTTGTGGCTGAAGTTTATATATTTGCAAGGAAACCAGTAACATCATTATTTTTCGTCTGCTGATTGCTTATTTTTGCAGTGTATATTTTTACTTAGTTCGCCAATATACCAGTAGATTTAAATATTCACAACATTATTATATCGGCTTCCAGGTTGTAACCGCTTCGCTTTGGTTCATTAACCAACGTTTCGCTTAACATTGCTGCAGGCATCTCCAGTGTCTCGATAGCTCTAATAGCAGTTCACGATTGCTGTCTGAAGGTGTCAAGACCTTGAATAAGCCTACTGCAGCGCTAGTCGAATTCACAATAGCTGGATCAGATACGATTTTCCGAAATGTCATTTGTTGTCCAAGGAAGCCTGTTCTCTTGCGTCTGTGTTATACATTCATCACAATCGATAATCGTTTGCGTTGCACTTTGTTGTCCTCGTACAGTTTTTTGGTCCTTTGACACACACGCTAACACACAAACACACACACACACACACACACACACATATATATATATATATATATATATATATATATATATATATATATATATGGATGCTAACGTCCTGGGTCGTCTTTCTGGATGCACAGCTCAAAATATAAATATCCAATTCATTCCTTTCCAGAGATGTGTATTACGTACAGGATATTAAGTATGTTACAAACTTCGCGAGATGATTACTTGCAGGAAATGAGGTGAAGTCACATCACACATGTTTTTGTTAGGCGAAAATCTTAAGGGAGAAATTCGCGATTAAAAATAGATATTGAGAATTAAAATTTGTAAGAATAAACAAAAGTAAGGATAAATAAATAATGAATTTCCTGTTACGATTTAGTGTTAACAAGACCTGCAACTTGTGAAGAAGTCGTTCCGGGTACCTTGGACCTGCACTAGATAATATGGTTGTTCTAACGTCCTGCGTATCTCGTGTTGTCTGTGGTACCAAAAAAAGAACTTTCAGAATTATGTAATGTTGATGATGTGCTGGTTTTCTTGGAGAACTCGCGTTTCCTCCTCCCTATGCATGCCGTTGACTCGCATTAGGGAGGACCCGAGTTCAATCTTCGGCTCCGACCATCCCGATGTCGGTTTTCCATTGTTTCCCGATATCGCTCTAGGAGAGCTGGGATGGTTCCTTGCCATAGGCCATGGCCTCCTCCAACTGCTGACATTGTACCAAGTTGTGTTGTACCGTCTCTAATGACGTCGATGTCGACGAGCCGTAAAGCCCACTTACCGTATCATCTAGTCTAGAAGATGCCTTCTCTCGGCAAACAGCGGATATACGGTATTACAGTTTAAAAGTTAGAGGCGTGCAATGCCCTGCCTACGGGTTTATTCTCAAATTGATATACAGTATGTTGCAAAAGTGCATGTCGGTATATTGGAGAGCAACCCTCACTTCTAGAGGAGTAAATAATGTTATGTGAACGAAGGTCCGAAAACGCATCGTTACTATAACTGCAGATCTCATTACAGTGCACGACGCGCGGGCTGTCATGTTACTGCGGAATGTCACATCAGGCGATTCCTACCGTCCAAGGGGAACACGGTGGTAGAGGGGTTAGACCTCCCGCCTGCCACTAAGGCGGTCCGGGTTCGATTCCCGGCTGGATCAGTCCCCGGATTTTTGTGCCGGACGATACCACTGGTCGGCGGACCTTCTCGGGGATCTCCTGTTTCCCCCGCTTCTTCATTTCGGCACAGCTCCATACTCACATTATGTCATCCCTCACCAGCGCTGAAGACCTAGATGATGGGTGCCGATCTAAATTTCTTCACCTACTTTCCATCTAAATATTACTCGTCTCGTATGTAGCTGCCAATGATAGCTGCAACGGTACTCTACATTAAGGCCATGATCTCTCAGTTATTTCAAACTGTTGCAAATAACTCAAATATATTTTAAACCAAATTCTTTGACAAAATTTGAGACTGTGTACAGTCATACGATACACAATTTTGCCAGTGCGATTTTTTTAAATAATGTACCGTTTGCTAGTAAAAAATTATATTGCTTAATTTTGGCTTATTTTGACGACAAAATATGTGCTAATTCAGGGGCAAAAATCTAAAAACCCGTTTGGTGTATTGCAACAGAAAAATTCAGATACACGCGATGATATGTAAGTGTTAAAACTGTCTGAATGAATTTTTTATATAAGTATTAATTTGCGTTAGTAAAAATATTTTTGAAACCACTGCAAAACTAAAGAGCGAGGTCTTAACGCGATCCAGGTCTCACACTACGCTCGAATACATCACGTGCTGTGTGTGTGTGTGTGAACTGTAGTGCAGAAGCGGTGTTTATTTTCGGACCTTCGTTCGTGTAAATGATTTTTGTTTCTCTATATGTGAGAAATACTACAACAGCCTGCATATTATTTATTTTTACAAAATTACCTCGTTTCGGTGGCACACTCTGAAGCTTGAAGGGAATTTAATGATGCTGAAGGGGGAGGGGGCTCGTAAATTATCGCCTGTAACCGACGAGGGTGATGGACCGGTAAATGACACGGCACGGTTCGTAATTGGTGATCACCGGATCGATTGTCAAGAGTTAAAAGTCCCGTTTGAATCAATTGTGCGTGGCCCTTCGCGTGGCAGGTACAAACCAAAACTCGAAAACAAAACACAGTGGATCGGAAGCATTGATGCGTTCATGAAGCATGCAATGCTGTAGCTGGCGCACAACTGAACGATTTTGAATCTAACGTTAAAAAAATTTCATCCGTTATATCACTAGCTGGATGGAATAAATTTGGCATTCGGACGGGCTGTAACTTTTTATTAAGCGATTTGCGGTATCTTTCGCTCGTCTACCATCTTCCAAATCGAAAAACTTTGGAATTTATCTCTTAGCTACGCATAAATATATTCCTACGAGCCCTGATTTCAACTTTTCACGTCGTGTTTGTTTATTACATTAAGGCCATTAATCACTATTTACGCTGCTTTTTCCTTAAGAATATTTTTAAATTCTAAACGGGACCAGATATCGTGAAACCATAATTTACACTTCTCAAAAATTGTTTTTAACTCTGCAGCGTAATTTTTAAAGCAAAAATATTTATACGTTTGTCTAATTATCTACTTTGATAATTATTTTAGTTGATAATCATCCGAAATTATATATAAAAGTTTTGGCTATATATTAAAAACAATTTTCCGTAAAGCTGTATAACGGTTTCACGATATCTAGTCCCATTTAAAATTTTAAAATGAGTTTAGAAAAAAAAGCGCAAATAAGCTTTATTTGTACGTTGTTTCATCCTGTCACATTTAACACTAGTTTGCTTTCACCGTCCGTTTAATTTTCCTATTGTCTTAAGGTTTGCTATCATACTGTGGCTATACTACAAATAACCACGAAGTGTTGCGAAGGTGAAATACCGCCAGATAAATGATTATATACACACCTTTAAACGTATACAAATTAATATCATAGAGTAGGCTGGACATACTTTTTAAAGTCACCCATGCGTGCTGCTTTAAATCACAAACTTAAAACATATAAGCTCCAGTTAGACGAAAAAAGTTATTCATTGCAGTCTTGTTTAAAGGGTACATATATGTGTGTGTCTGAGTCACACAGGCTCTGTGTGTGGATTTTTATATACCCCATAGAAAGAACTAACGTAACTATCATATACGTCTTTTTTCAAAAAGTCTGGAGTTTCACTTTCAAAGCTGCTTGCAATAGCAGTGAATTATTAAGCGGAACTTTGTGGAAATTCTAGTCGGTAGGTTCGAAATAATTGCTTAGCTACAGTTAAAAACCACAGTTGTAGTAAACAGTGTAATGTAAAGCAACTACGCTAAGTTATTAGCTTTACTTGTGTAGGTACTCGCAAAATGTTTTTAAACAAGCACTTTTTTCCCAGCATCTTTTACCTCGATTCGGTGGTGTCGTCAAGCTTACTAATGACTTAATAATGATATTTCTTGACGTTGTTTCTTTGTTTCGAGCATAGAAGAGCCATTTTTACTCTGCTTTGTATGTAATTCATATTTAACGATAGTAATACATTGTAGCATGTAACCGTCACACACAAGCCAATGCATAAAGGCTTCATCACTAACTTAGTGACATCATATTTATCTTGTTAGAAATAACGAATATAATGTTAAAAAGTCAGAAAAGCATTCGCCTTTATTTAATGTCATTTAAGGGGTATTGATCCCTACCACCTTGGATTGATCTGCTTCTTATAGATAACTTCTGTTTCAGTCGATGTATCAAAATTTTTGTCACGACAAGGCATAGATACAAACTTAACCGATTTTCTGTAATTTCTGGAACCATAATATATTCATTATTTTGCAACGGGAAACAGCTGAAAAGGAAATATTGCTTTTTTACGGGAGCGACTACAGAGGCCATAACATTAACAGAAACAATACCATGTGGATTCCAAAAAGTGAATGAAACAATAAACTATGCCTTGTCAGTGTGAAAAAAGTAAAACAATGTGTCTATTCCCTGATTTATAAGAAAAACCGTAAAACCGATTTGACAGGGATCAATACCCCTTAATGTGCTAATACCGAAACAATAAGGCCTGAGGTTAAATCACATGCATATATCAACTTTAAAATCACACGTAGTGTAAACTGTGCTGTTTTTATTTCCTAATCGCTCTCCACCACTATCGGAAATAAGAGTACAAAACTTTTAACGCGTCACACACAGAGATTATGCTCTTCAGGATACTAAAAATGTTACTTATTTAAACTTCGCGCGCATTTTTTTGTCAAAAATAATTTTCGCTGCATAAAATTACACCAGTTTAACTTCGCCAGTTGGAAGAAACGAAAATTACGTTTATTACCTCATGTAATAGATAAATAATATATTATAGCCGGAGATTGTGATATATCTCGGGGAAAGTTTCCGATTTCTGAGTTTCCAGTGCAGTATCTATGCGTCCTACGATCTTATTTTTGATATTTGTTAGTATATGTACTGGGCCAATTATAATTTTGGTACGACACTTCTTATCGTTTGTTGTTCGTCTGCAAACCGTTATGCTGAGTAAAATTATACCGTCCTTCAATCATATAAGGTGCAGCAAGTTACGGCAATTTGGAACATATGACACCAAATATTTTAGAAATATTTACTGAATTACACAAATGTCGTACGAAAATAGTATCCTATTGTAATATTGTGTTTTGTACATATTATTTCAAACATTATAGCTTTAAAATTGCACACTACATCTTTCCCCGTGTTACTTGATATTAACATATTTAAACTTAGGTTTGGGCATAGACAATGTGACAAAAAATTGTGCTAACAAAAACAGTACATTTAATATGTAGCGTAAAGAAAAAATTGACAATTTGCTTTCCAAGAATTTTTCGGTATTTATTTTTTATTTTATTTTTTAATAAATTACTTTGAAAACATAATGGCAGTGGACGGTAACGAAAATAAACGTTTTGTACAAACGTTAACAAAAGTTCCGTCATCCAACATACTTTGGAAAAAAAAACTAACGGAACATGGTCCGCAACGGAAGTCGAGCAAGCACACGCACTCCCACAACTCACGCACTACGGTCGCCATTCTGTCTGCACGCATGTGTCAACTGGTTGTATCCTGTCCTCGATGATCAATGAATAGAGACCTGAAATATTCGCGGGTTAACTGACCTATAGGCAAGCCTATGTCCTCAGTCAGCAGTCACTCATATTGGATGTTCGCTGACACAGTGATGCCACATAAATTGGGCCTACATTTCGTTGCTTATTTATTGTTCATTGAACGCTCTCCAAAAGGTGCTAATGTCATCGAATATAAGATACATGGTTCCATTAAAAAATGTGGAGTTGACCTTGACGTAGCTTCAGCGCCTCCACAGATGAAAAATAGGGTGGCCCAGTTGACGGTCTTCTCGAACACTGAAACTTTTGTCTGAAACATCTGTGGATATGATCACTAGTTTGAGTGATATTGTTCTGTAACACTTTATGCGCCTCATCCTGTGTGTATACACACAGACGTGTATGTTTGTCTGTATAACGTATGCGTCCCTTACCAATCATTCGATTGCGAAGAAACTGGTGAGTCGTGCGTCCGTCCGCGAAAGTTTCTGAGAAGAACTCTGTATAGGTGGGGGAGGGAGGCAAAAAGGGCCAGAGGAGCAAAAAGGGGTACCAAAAAAATTAAGTGAAAAAAATTGTATTCGTAAATTTTTTTCTAAAACTATTATTAATTCCTCTTAACATCACTTTGCACCACTTAAAATTTCCAAAAAAAAGTCTTGGTTTCAGAAAAAAATATTCAGCGTAATTGATCACTTTTAGTAATATATATTATCAGTAATGATGTTAGGCGTATTATTTAAACGAAATTTTAAGTGCCGAAATGTTGTCTTTAGACACTTTCATTTCATTGGTTTTATTTTTTTATTTTTTTGGGAAAATTTAGTTTTTGAAAATATATTTAAAATAGGAAATATTTATACGAATTACGTGGGATAGTTTGAAATACTGAGACTACACATTTGCACGACTTAAAAAGACATTCAATTGAAAAGCACGCCAACGAAGTCGAGGTTAATAGCTTGATGAGAGCTGTCGTTGCGTGTTGCAGTCAGTGAGCTGCACGATTGTCGTGCAGTGATACCTTACATCAACCTTTTCGGAAACTATAAACTAAAAACGCCGAATTTATTATTTTTTTAACTCAAACATTAATTTTTAGTTTCCGGCGTTGCAGCATTAGAAATTTTGGTACTGACGATTCGTTTATATTTATTATTTAACCCGTAGAACCAGTCTATAAAATTGTTCATGGCACAGCCATTAACCAGTTTTAAAATGATGGTGAACCAACTGCAGCCTTGAGCAGTTATGGTCTGTTAATTATAAATTGATCACTCAGCAAAACTTTTAATTAATTAAAATTATGTTATACTGGGCCAATATATGTTAACTTTTGAGAAAGTTGAAAAGTTTACACTGGTTTTTAGTTACAGAGAAGTTTTCATATTAAAAATAGTAAAGATGGTTGTAAAATGGCTGACAGAAAACTTTATGCAGTGCTCACTTAATCGTGAACGGCCAATAACAGCGTTGTTTTCACTGCAGCTCGAAACAAGTCGTATAGATTTCTGACCATTATTTTACTACTTTGTAACATGTAATACGTGACCGAGTGTGCTGAGGATAATATGTGATGGGGTTGAGCACTTTTCTTTCTATTACTCTCTCTTTCTGTGTGTGTATGTGTGTGTGTGTGCGTGTAGGCGTGCATGCGCGCATGTTACCGACAATGTTACCCACCTTCGCAACGCGTCCTGATTGTGGTGACAGACTGACATTGTTTTACTGTAATATCGTGATGGCAACAAACGTAACACGTCCGTTATTACAAAACAAGGAAACACACTGTAAGTCCTACTGCAGAGGAAACATTTTGTTCAATTCTCCTTCTCCTTTCTCTCTCTTCCTCTCTCTGTATGTGTGCGTGTAATACACATACCGACATACATATGACACAAGGTGCCGAAATTGACTTTGCTTTACATGAATCACTTCGCCAATAAAAATTTTATTCAATATCACTTATGTGTATCTGGATTGCCTTTAAACACTAATAAAGGTGTTCAGTATTATTCTTTAAGTATCTCACAGAAAATATTTTGACGACTAGTTAAAAACGTGAGCTTGTAGAATCACTTTGGATCAAGGAGACGAGAAATTCCGTGCCAAGCTGAAAACGTAGATAATGCAGATGACATAGTTTTTGTGTGAACTTCTATTCTTAATTGTTTGTAATATAATTCCGCTCCAGTTTTCGTTTAAGATGTAGGTTGTGTCACTGTCGTAACGGATATGAAGTTATAATTCATTTTTTTTTTTTTACAAATCCGTAGAATTCGCATCATTCTCGACACTGAGTATATGTTTAATTTTGAAACTATTTCTGAAAGAGTTTCTACCCGAGTTGCTTTGTTCTGTAATTTTGTAGACTTTTTGACAGTGTAGTTGGCCGCTCTCCAGCCTACGGTGTGAAGGTTTCTGTGAAATTTCAGAGGACGTTATAAACGTATCCTCCTGTTAAGGATTAGGATTAGTTTGAACTCGTAACGTAAGCCGTCCTTAATTAGCCGGCCGACACGAAAATGGGACGTTAAGAAGCTTGTGTTAGAAAGTAATATGAATAAGCATGTGAAACCAGCTCATAATTTTTTATTTTCTGTGCCTGTATTTTCTCTCTGAAGATTTTCTGTAATCCTATATTCGTATTACGAGGCTAGGTGTCTTGGTTCCCAAGCATTAGCTGAACGTTGAGACAGAATCAGGACTACTTTGTGTTACACTACGGTTAGGGACATGAAAAATCGCGTTTCAGTTTGGGCACAAGTTATATTTTAAATAACTGTAAGTTCGTGTCACTGCGGCAACTGGCCCCTGATTTGACAGCTTATGGAGGACCCTGCACGAAAAAAAACTATTTTGTGGCAGCTACAAAATATTTTATGGGTATTTACCCTGCAGAATTTTATTTTGTGGTCACCTCAAAAACATTTTGTTGACACCACTAAAATATTGTGGTCACCTCAAAAACATTTTGTTGACACCACTAAAATATTGTGGTCACCACAAAAACATTTTGTTGACACCACTAAAATATTGTGGTCACCTCAAAAACATTTTGTTGACACCACTAAAATATTGTGGTCACCTCAAAAACATTTTGTTGACACACTAAAATATTGTGGTCACCACAAAAACATTTTGTTGCCACCACTAAAATATTGTGGTCACCACGAAAATATTTTGTTGACATCACTAAAATATTGTGGTCACCACAAAAACATTTTGTTGCCACCACTAAAATATTGTGGTCACCACAAAAACATTTTGTGGTTACTACAAAATACTTTTGCAGGGAACACTTTCGACAAAATGTTTATTTCAGCGTGAGCCGATAAAAAATAAGTGACTAAACGCAAGCACAATAATGTCGCATCACTGTATCAACTGGTAGCTGTTGTGCAGCTGCTCTCTACTGAGTACACAGGTATTAAGGTAGGCTAGCCTACAGGTCGGACAACCTACGAATTCTTTCGGTCCATAATAATATGCCACGACCTTTGAGTAGTATAATTGGTACCACAACTTTCATTTCGATTCAATTTTTTCCATATTAGGTACCGACAGGGCGTAGAATATGACTTCGTTGGAAAATTAAATGTGACATTAATTAAGTCCAGTTTTTTTAAATAATGAGAATTTTAATAAAAATTTGTTCTTTCAGGAATCACGAAAATCATGTTAATTAATGTATATTTATTTGGTGTTACATTTATGGAAACTTTCAACCAAATTTGTGTACGTAAAGGGTACTAATGTTTAAAATATTAAATCTGAATATATTTAGAGAAATTTATTTTCGTACCGTGACTCGGGGTAGTTTAACCATAGTAAAAACCTCGACGTAGAGTAGTGTTGACTGCTTTAATGAATTTTCTATTATTTTAATTTCATCTCATCAATTTATTAAATTTCTTATACTTTAGAGTAAAATTTTAAGATCCTTTAAATGTTTCTATCTTAAATTTTTAGTTAGAAAACTGTGCTAAAATGCAATGATAACTGGTAAAATTTAAAAAATGAGAAAGTTATAAAACTACACGTATTAGTGGCTTCGTAGGAAATCCACACCCCCGAACTCCTTCCAAATACCCCACATTATATTTAGGATAGGATTCTGCAGATTATAAATGACTATGTCCAAATCCTTATATGAGTTATAGCAAAAATTTAAGTAATCCCAAGATGGCTAAGTGTGTTCCGCCTTACCTAATGCAGGTTTTTTTCCTTCTCACAATACGAAATAAACATTTATTAGTATTTGTGAAATGTATTAAACTTGCTTTACTTTTAATTTCTACGTATGTAGTGAAGGAGCACAGCACTCCTGCCGAAGATTATAAGCTTTAATGTTACATTCCATCCCACACATAAGTAGCTCAAATAAGTGTTTTTTGGACATGCCAGCTATTGCTACACTCTAAAATCACTTTATTTGGCATGGCACAAATTTTGTTGCGGCAAAGAATTTTGTCAACTACGAACCAATGCAAGGCTACTTCGTCGGGACTAAAATGTTTGTTTAAGGTATATTGTACTGTAGTGGTGCCGAAAAAATTGGTTTTGCCAATAAATAAAGTTGAGCATTAATTTTTATGGTTATGTTTGTTTCAATTTCCTTAATTCAAGCCTTCGAAAATTATTTTCTTTGCTGCAAACCATCTCTAACGGCCACGCTGTCGACGATACGAAAAGCCCAAAAATAATACATTCTTTACTGCAATGAAACTAATATTTTGATCATAGATATTTTTAAATAACAAATTTACTGCAATGGTCTTCGAACATTTTCTGCAATGGGTTAGTTTTGTATGCTGAATCTGTTGTCATCGGAGGAAGCCTGCTACTTTTCGTCTGCATTTCCTTTGATGTGTGGACTGTTTTCACACCCATTCGTGTCTCTGGTCATTTGTGTTATCATTGTTGTCCTTGTTCATTTTTGCTGGCATTTTTATACACTTTAGTTTGTAGTTTTATTTTATTGTTCCTTTTGTGACTTCATTCTTGAGACAACGACCAAGTTCCGTTTCGAAATACAGTTGTGCTGTTATTGTTCTGTTTTTTTTTTTTTCATGTTGTCTTTCTGTATACGGCTGTATTCCTGAATTGGCTGTATGTCATGTGTTAGTTTACATCAGATAATACTGGGTTTTATTTTTTTAGTTTTTGTTTTATTATAGGGGTTTACATGAAATTCGGCAACTTCCGCTTGCAGAGGATCATGTCCACATAAACGGTTTAAACTTAGTGCTGCGAAACGTGCTTTTAAAGCACTTTGCTCTGAAAAGCATGATTTCTCTACCACAAGCTGAATATCCTCGACAAATGTAAATAGAACAATTGAAGTATGTATTACGCTCTCCTTGTAATGTTATGTATGCAGTGCTGAAGACCGCGCGTGGCTCTGTCAGTAAGAGCTTCGCTGCAGATATAAAAGGAATTCCTAATAACGCTTCGCCTGTGTGGGTGGGGTGGCTGTCAATTTTGGCTCGCAATTAGCCTGGCGTTAATAAGCGCACCCCCGTCCTGAATAAGAGACAGTGAGTGAGAGGGAGAGTGTGCGAGTGAGAGTGACGGATTGGTGACGTCGCGATATTGAGGTCAACGCAACAGCGCTTGCAGTTCGTTACTGGATGTTCAATTATGAGCTGCAACGCGTGCCTTCGTCTATTTATTTCATATGTTTATTTATTTATTACCGTCTTTTAACTATATACCCGCCGTGCGGTAAGTTGAAACTTTTAGAAACGAACTGTTGGAAAAAAATGCAAGGAATACTTCCGTTATTACCATACAACTATGTAAGCAAATGAAAAATACATACGGTGAGATAAATACATTAATTTTTTTATTGTTACGTGCCCGCGAGTATGAAAATTGTTCGTAGTAATTATTTTAAAAGTTAGTTAAACACGTATGTTATACGGTAGTTGAGAGGATGGTTGTGTTGGCATTAATGTCGCAGAAATAGTTCTTCTGTATATTATGAACAGCGGCTAAAATATTAAAAATCGTTCAATGAAATATGTGCATTATGTGTTCATTCTCAGGGAATTAAATAAAATGTTTATTTATAGCATATATATTACAATATTTTAGGGGTGGCTAAGTGGCGGCGTATGAACAATGTACGTCGGCTTGCAGTGCTGCCGTTAGACTGGTAATGTTGTTATTGACGTTTGGCGGAGGGATAATATACAGTTGGTGTGAACACAAATCCAAGCTAGAAGCACGGCTTCCAGAAAGTATGAAGTTACCGTAAGGCAGGTATAGTTGCGAAGTTAAGGCACCAGCCTTTTCTTACACTTTCCTACTATTATATTACTAACATTATTATAAAATACACTGTTAACAAAAAACTACATACACTGGACAGCTTATTACAGACGCATAAAAATAAAATAATTTAGAAAAGCTGAATAAGCTTTCATAAAAAAGGAGAGTTACAACTACATGATTAAAAAAAAATGTTTACCAACAATCAAGAAAAATTAATTATAGGGAAGGAAAAAAAAAATATTACATATACGACTCTTCATAGTCGTGCGCAACGTTTGAGATGTTTACTGACAGCTGCCCTAAAATTGTGTATATTCGTCTGTGCTCCAAATCATTCCAATGTCGGGTAGTGTTAACTAGGAATGAATTTGACATATTTTTAACTCCCGACGCAAAAAGAGGGGTATTATAAGTTTCACGTGGCTGTGTGTGTATCTGTGTATCTATCTGTGGCATCGTAGTTCCTTAACGAGTGGACCAAATTGTGATGCTATCGTTTAACATTTAAATATATATATATATATAATATATATATATATATATATATATATATATATATATATAGTAAAAACATTATAAATGACGGATCCTGACCTTAAATCGATGAGACGATATTCCAGCTTGTAATATGTTACTACACAAGCATATAGACTTCCAAAACTATACGTAGGTGACTGCGGTCCAGAAACCTCTATAGTTTATACACTGAATGCGGAAGGACATATTCATTAACGGATTGAATATTTACCAACTATACAGGATGGTTTGGTTCAATGGGGACAAACTGCAGGATATGATCCCTGAAAGTATTAGGAGCAAAAAAAGGTCGTATGTAAATATGGTCGGAAATCGCATTGTTTAGGGATGGTGGTAATTCACTGGAAAAGTTGGCAGTTTGCAAGGCTTCAACGCACACTCTAAAAACACTTTACTTGCCGTAAAAAATATTTGTAGCTGCACGTAAACGAGTTGTTTAAATATGAGCCACTGCAAAGAAACTCTGCCGTAAAGAAAAGTTTTGTATAAAATTTACAGCAATGGTAACAAAAATTGTGTTGATATTAAGGCAGTTTACCAGAAAATCTCTATGGAAAAGTTGTACGAGTATTTCAACACAAACTTTCTGTTGAAACAATTATAAGCTTTGGTTCAAAGAAAAAGTTGAAATTTCTAAAGAAAATTTTTTAAAGAAATTAATTAATTAACACCAAACATAAGTTTTGCAATTTATTTTTGCTGTAAGGCAGTATTTCTTTGTCGTAAGCTAAATACTGTGAATGTATTCATTGACGACGGTTTTCTTTCGTTGCAGGTGAGTCCCTATTTAACTGTGTCGATGTAATTCCTGTGCGCTACTACTAAACGTCTGTAGTAAGTCTGTAAACAGGTAGATCGTGTCATACAAACATCAGCCAATCAAACAAGGCGCAGAACGCTACTCTGATTTAGATAATACGCTGTAGAATACGATTCTCGTGATTTTCCGTCATCTCTGAGTATGGTGTCTATTCTAGAGGGTATTTATAGAGATACTGGAAAATCGCGAAAATGTTTAAAATAGTCTCCAATAAACTGTATTATTTTAACTGTGACACGTGTGAACAGTTTTGGGTCAAATCACACACGCTGTGTGTCCAAGCTGTGCAGTTCTAACTGAGCCTGTTGTAGAGAGAAAAATGCTACAAATAAACGATAGCCAATGTTGATACAAAACATTCAGTGTTATATACATCACGTTGGAGCCTAGCAAACTGTCAACTATTCCCGCGATTTTCCCGTGTCTCTAGGTATTTATTATTCCTCTTGCCTGTACTGTACAATGCAGTGTACGACATAGTGTGAGACCACAGTTAGACAACGCGTTAGAAGTTGCACCACGGACTAAATAGAAGTACATGGGTTAAATGACGTGGCGGTTCATTTGATACGAGCGAACTTCCACGCTTATGGACTGTCCGAGACGGTTGACGCTGGCCCCGTGTTTGTTTGGCTCCTGCATGTTACGGTAGGTCTCCTATTGACCTGGCTGCCGGATATAGGTCGTTCCGGATAAAGTGAGCACTAAAAATTTTACCTTTGAGAAATGTCACTAGTCGTTGCTGAATATAGCGCAACATTAACAATTGCCCCCTTTCTGCATGTATGGTTGGCAGCGAAATTACGCAATATTGTTCCGTGTATCCTTCTGTTTAAATATAACAATAATGAAACAAAATCAACTGAAACCGACATCATTGTATTTTGTATAAGAATAAACTTTTTTTTATCAAACTATATAGGTCCCTACCGACTGCGCAATTTATCTTACACGTGCAAGCATCAAGTGATGTGTCCAGAGACGCTAGAAATTTCTCGTCGTAAGCCTTTACGCCCGGAAATAGCTAAAAACAGAACTTTCCCAGGGATTTTTTTGTACTATTTTTATCCCGAACCGCCTTACGCTGATTGGTGGTAGGCGTCTCCGCCATGTTGCTGGCCAGGGAAGCCATTTTGTTGGCGTGAGTGACTGAGTTCACCGTTCTACTGGCTATTTCACTTCTGTATTCCTAACTATTCTGTGGTGGCACCCACGAGCATCTAAGTACGGGCGTACGCGACGCAGCTTAGCGAATGACGCACAAATGTGCCATCTTGCAACCGAATGGCGTCACAGGCAGCATGAACGCATTTAAACCAACACTGTCAAACAGAGACGGATTTAGGTTTCCTTCGTCCGGGGCAATTACTTAACATCAGGATCATTAAACCCTTTAAGTATTACGTCTAGTATATATGTTTCGAAATAGGAAATTATGGCCAATCCTGTATAAGGTCAGTTGGCAATTCCAGTAAATACAATTCTCATTTATGCAAAATACTTATTGCTTTGTGTTAGAAAACATTTATATTTTATTCGGTTGAACGAGAACTGTAATGCAATAATCTCAGTGGTTTTATTGGGAACATACTGCTTAAGACAAAACTTCTTCACAACGCGTTAAACCGATAATTAATGTGGAAGTTTGAGATGGATAATTTCTGAAAAAAAAAAATAATAATAATAATAATTTTTGTGCACTTGTGTAACGAGTACGATTGCTTCTCAATGAGGTTATATAAATTCGGACAACTTGATATGCATAGTCACTTAGGCACCCCATTGAATGTAAACCGACCTATAATGAACAATGCACAGAGCTGTGGGCGGGTCTTGTGTTGTGTAAACTTGTAAGATGGTGAGCAAGTTGTAATATAATTGGTGCTGGCAACTGACGAGCAGCTTTTCTTGATACACATGAAACGTGGGCTTTCGGTGTTAACATATTTAAATTTAATTGCTAGGAAATATTGTCTGTTCTAATTTACTTCCCTTGCTTTTTCCCGCGAATATAAGGACATTGCAAGCTTACGTACAACTATAGTCTACCTCACAAGGTAAAACCGTCGTATACTTGAATGGACGACTTGAAATGAGGCGGAGCTTCAGTCAGGTGTGGGATACAATTCCTACCTCCATGGATACCGCAACCGAACAAGACCTTCATACAGGCGTTTGGCTTCACGTGCCCCGGATGAGATGTACGTAAATAAAACTGATTATTTGTTTGGAATTTGCCGCTTTTTCAGGTAAACATTGATCTCGTGCATTTGCGTATCTTAACCACGAAATTAAACTAATACTTTTATACTTACATGCAAGTCTATGAGTGCACAAAATGTTTGGTTTCTGCCAAGACCAACCAACAAATCAACATGTTTGTAAACAAGCTTTGTTTCCCACAGTACTCTTCCCCTGCGGTGTGACGTCAGAGGGCGTGTACTTCAAGTCGTCCATTGGATATCACTAGGGACTGGAAAATTTCGCGAATTCAATAACATGCAGTGGAACAGCAGACGATGAACGAATAGACGGGGCTTGAGTATGCATATTACAACGAATTCTGGCCTGCAGGTCATTGAATTCGCGAAATTTTCCTGTCCGTAGATATCATGACTTTCTGACCCAAAAGAGTCAGCAAATCTATTAGAAAAAATAATATTTTAACGCATTGTTTTTTTTTTTTTTTTTACTACTTGCCTTCGTTGTGAATTGAGTGATTCATACGTGTACGCAAAAGTGAGCGTCTTTTTAAAGACGAGTTACTGTTACGTAAGTTCACATGCCAACCACTAATGTACCTGTCGCATTAATAAGCTGGTACTAAATTATAAATTAAAACTTTAGGCTAATTAACTCACCACTTTGAATTACATTTCCCTGGAGCATATTTGTAGGGAAAGCAGTTGGGGTAATTATCTTTACTAATTACATGCGCTACTTGCCACCGCATGCTTTTCCCTGCAACAGCAAGTGTCATAGTTGGTAAACCTGCTGGGTTTCCTTGTTTCGTGGTCGACATACCACTGTGAAGTTTCCTGTGCACTTTATGACATATTATGAAATTATGGTAATTATTTCACATTTCATTCATTTGCTGGCGTCCTTTGCGTGATATATCATCGTACCCGTCGGTGGCGGCGTCACATTAACCAAATTAATTTAAATTAATATATAAGCCACGCCCGACTGTGAAGCGTACTGTGCAATCACTTGTCCACTTGGCATTCCAAACGCGGGCACGCTAAAGCCCAGTTTACACCCAAAAAAAATTACAGTAACAATGTTAAATATAAAATGTTAGTTACAAAAATGTTATCAACAAATTATAAACTATGGTACACTATTTTACAGCAATGTTGATAGCAAAATGTGCTATTAACATTGCTGAAAACACCGGTGTTACTAACAAAGTGAATGGATGTTTATAGCAATGTTGATGACAAAAATGCGTACAACATTGTTGATAACATTGCTAGTAACATTTGATACCAACATCCTTTGATTGGGTGAGTGAATAGATTTTAGTCAGCGCTTAACATCGAGGTCTTTAGCGCTGGTGCGGGTGACAGGATGTGAGTATGGAGCAGCGCCGGAATGAACGGGCGGGGGAAACGGGAGATCACCGAGAAAACCCGCAGACCAGCGGCATCGTCCGGCACGATTCCCACATGCGGAAATCCGGGGACCGACCCCGCCGGGAATCGAACCCGCATCGCCTTGGCGGGAGGCGAGAGGTCTGACCCCTCGGCCACCACGCACCCAACATCCTTTGATCTAGACCGCCCTAGAATGGGTCGGGAAAATAATGTTATCAACAGTGATGGTGAAAAAGTTATTATCATGTTCCTAAAATTAATGCCTTTTGTTGCTTGCAGATGTTTCCAACAAAATGTTGGTCACAAATATTATTAACAGTTTTCATAAATATTAACAAAGTTAATAACAGAATGTTGGCAACAATGTTAACATGACGATGTCAACCATTTTTACAACTTTGTTGCAAACACGTGTTATAAGCAGTGTTATCGTTGGTGTAAACTAGACTTTATTTTTATGTTATCCAGCCAATACCTCAACCGACGAAGCTATCTGAAGACAACATATATTCAAGCGTTGCAACAGAGAAAGTATGTGTCACTGTAAAGTTTTGCTTTAAAAAGACTGAGATTAAAGAAAATAGTTTAGCAGATACTGTAGTGAATAACTGTCTTTTAGAAGTCGAACATTTCCTTCTGCAACTTCCAAAACTACAAAATTACATTGCTAATATGACGAGAAAACACGGAATGATTTACTGTGATCTGATGCACTTCTGTTAAGTACAAAAGTCGGAATGTTCAATTAGCTAAATGTTATTCAACATTTCTTTATTAAATGTATTTCAGAAACTCAAAACTCAATTGAATCGTATTACTGGCTAAGAATATAGATTTAGGTTAACAACACTGTAGAAAATTTTCTCCTTCGATTTACAGAATTTCCGGTAAAATTTTCTTCGGATACCTCCGTGGATTCACGGAAACTTAGTTCTTAATCCAACAGAAGTTTTCGTAAAACAGTTTCATCACATGAAACTGAGCCGTATTTACATGTATATAATGCTTCAATTGCATTTCTACAGATTTGCAGATTTACCGGTGATGTTATTAAAATATATCCGTAACCCATAAATTTTAGATTTTTTTCGTGCAAGTGTCCGCAGACTTGTACATATTACGTATGATTCCGTAGTGTATATTTACAATAGACATTTCCGTATTTTACTTTTACGGACACTATTTCCGTTTATTAACGGTACATTTCCTTTATAATTTATAACGGTGTACATGAGAGTATTTCAAGTGATACCGAATGCCGATGGAATTTTTAGTATGTTAGTAAGGAGTACTAAACAAAAGTTGCTAAAAACTCTCACAAACATTAGGTGGCAGTGTTAAAAACAATTTTCGTTGTTTTACGGAGAAGTGCTGGTAAAAAATTCTCTAGAAATGTCCGTTAATTTACGGAAGGCAACTAGCTCCCCTTATGGAAACTCGCATATTTATGTGACATCTTTAGGATGCAGGCGCAATAATGCGTTCGGTTATTTATTTAGTTTCTTCTCGCAGTTTTAAATATGTTTAATTAATTAAACATGATTATGTATAAGTGTGTTACAAAATTATGTTTCCGTTAATTAAACAGACGTTTCCGTAAAATTGCCCGTATATTCACGGAAATTTTTAACAGTGAACTTAAACGGCACAAAATACTGGAGTTCGTTGAAGATTGACATTCCGTGAAGAAAAACAAATAATAGCAATCCCATGAAATAGTTTTTTGAAAACTTGGTGAGAAAAACGTATCGCTTAATTTTGCAATGTCGATTCCGTCTAGAGATATTACGCTCTCAGTAAAAAACTTCCTAAACAATATACGCCTTACGGGACACTTGCTACACACTTCAGGCTGCAGAAGAAGCAAAGTTTTTGCGCTTTTACAATACAAGTCTGTTAAATTCTGTATACATTTCACAGTTTCCTTAAAATATTTCGTATCGCTACCATGAATGTATTGAAAACAGTTTTACAATACATATTTCTTCAACACTCGTATACATTGGCGTTGTAAATATACAAACATTTTTTTTTTTTCAGTATAAATGAATGAATCACACTGACGAAATGTTTACTCAAAAAGTAGCTAAAACAATTTTCTTAGGATTGCCCTTTCTTTCTGTATTGACTTTAAAATCTCTGCGAATTTCAACAACCGTTCTTAGCGCTTACTAATGTATCACACAATCTTAATCCGTACTTCCTACCTGTCGAAATATCACAAGCAACTACTCTAAATCTCATTGAAATCTTACCTATGATTTCAGTCGCTGAACCTCGCGCATGTTTGCGTGTCACGTCAAGTATCTGAGAGCTCGGGTATGTAATTGCAAAGCTACGAGAAGTGTCTTTTTCGGCTTTTGAGAAGGGATGATGAAGAGTTGTCTATAGTATAGTTCTCCATCGTTACTCTAAAAATAGTTTGTAAATTTGCCACACGTGCGTATAGGAGCGTTACGAAAGTATGTATGGTAGAATTGTTTCCCAGACATCCATGGTAGCACTTCTAAATGTTTTATAAAACAGTCAGATGTGAACTGAAGGTGTATTGTGACTTGTATTGTAACAACTGTAAAAGTTTGCATATTTACAAGGCAGAAGTAAAGTAACTGTCCCATACTGCGTTTAGGTTCATTATTTCCTAAATATTTTAGGAATTTTTACAGTGTACTAATGAACTATCTCCGCTATATGATTCACGCTGAATCGTCAGACAGTACAGCTATACTAAGGTACCATCGACTGACTGCTTGTCGATCATCGGATAGTCAATATAGTGCGCATGTAGATAATTGTGTCTGCGTACAGAGCCAGTGATTTGTGTTGAAAATAATTCTGCAACTACTCGGTTCAGTGCCTCACGTGCACATCGGCAGCTGTGCATCATGGTTATTGGTAATGTGTGTTTCTGCATATGCGTAGCTCATTTGACTGTGCCATGCGACACCACACGTCTGCGATTTGCTGGTATGTCCTCAAGAGGCTGACAGTTTAAAGGACATACAATCACTGACCATGAAGTAGAACTGCAGGTGAGGGCACACGTGATGCATTGAAACAAGTTGTTCAATAATTTTGCTTTCCAAAAATTACTGGCTCTATTAATGGCAACATTACATTTCAGGTGGAGACATGTGTTTTTTACGTTATTTTCTGACTGCAGACTAGTCTTGAAGCTGTTGTTCGCAAACGCGGCGTTTTCCATGTGAATACAATGTCGTGGCTTGCAGCGGAAGTTTTGACCAACAATTAAAATTTATATGGTAGTGTGATCACTGATCAATCGTATATTTTTAAAGCAGTCAAATAAGGTAGTATCATAACATAATGGCGGCCAAAGATGCCACAAACTGTGTTAATGATATACAGGCCAGTGAAGTCTAGTCTGTTCCTAAATAAAAACTCAAATTTTGCAGGTATCTCTTTTTAGTAAGCGTGGGTTTACAACTAGACTCCGGAAGTTAAGATTCAACTATATCCCTTATGTACAAATTATTTTTAAGCAGTAATATTTGTTTTTAGAGGAGACTATAAATCAGAAATGTTTGTTTGAAGAACAAATTTAATGTATGTATTCTTTAACATTTCTGCTCTAAATTTCTATTACGTGGTTAATGCAATTTGTAAACAGTGATAGAAAAAAATTTGTATCCATTTTTATTACTGTTTACAAATTGCAATTACCACATAAAACAAATTTAGGTAGTGAAACATGTTAAATCACACATACATTAAATTGCTTTTTCAAACAAACATTTTACATTTACGGTCTGAAACAAATATTACTGCTTTAAAACAAAGATTTTTTACATCAGGTCTGTAGTGGAATCTTAAGAAGTCGGGCATTGTTAGTTGACAGCGAAGGAAAGTCCGTAGGAAGGGATAGAATCTGAATTAACGCCCAATAGATTCTAACCTCAGTTATCAGCGTAATCCAAACACTGTCAAGTAGTAAGACTAATTACGATCGTGGGTACAAAAAACGGACTTACAATTTCTTTAGAAAATTTTTACTGCAATACTCATGAAATATTGCAAATTCCCCAAGACAGTTTGATGTTTGTAAAAATCCTTTTCTGACGGCTTATTGAAAACATAAATGTTTGCTAGGTATGTACTATTTTTAATACTACTGAACACTAATTTCTTGATAACAATACGGCAAACAGTAATTTTACTCCGTTTGAAGGAATCAGACATTCCTCCTTTAATTTACTGCGTATACGCAGGTGTAGTAGCTGCGAATATTAAAAAAAAATTATATCGTTAACGTACACTAGTTCGCATTTAGGTGGTCACTTTGAAATCGTTAAGTGGTATCTACAAAATGAATGAATTTTTTTATGTCCACCACACTTAATACGTAATTTGTTACAAAAACGATTATTTAACATTCGTGCCTCAATCACTTGAAACTTATTTACAATAGAATTTGGCTAATGATAATAAAAATACCAGCTTCCCTCATTTATAACTAAAAGCAAGCAGTCAGTATGGTACTTAGTATTATACGGTCTTAGAATTTAAAACTTACACGTTGTAATAGACCGTTGGTACATGAATCCACTTCGTACATCGCAGTCAAAGTTTCAAAGAAAAGTGCGATAGGTGCCTTCGAATAAATGAGACATATTTTGATGTTGATTTCTAAAGAAAAAAAAATGTGAAGGAACTTTGCAGAGGTATTTTTCAGTCACAGAGTCCCTTTGACTACACTGTAAAAAAAATTTAAGGTAAATTTACTCTACGTGTAATGGAAGCTAATTACCTATACAAGTGAGGGAAAATTACTCAACACGTGTCAAGGAAAATACTCAACTGGTAATGTACTTTTTCATTACACATTGGCGCAGCCCTCTAGGACAATTTGACATAACGCGCTAGCGAAACTTCCGAGTGGTTTGTGTGGCGAATACACTACCTTGCGGAAATTTTCACACATATTCGGAAATCAGATTTCCCTCTCAAGGTTTGGGAATATTACCACACATATGATGAGTAATATTACTAACTTTTTTTTACAGAGTAGTTACAGCGCGAAATGAGTGACAAGGAAGGGAGGTAGGTGTATTGAGATTCTGGCCAACGCCTACAATAGCGATATCTTGGCCACTTTTAAGGATGATACGTGTTGAGAATGGAGGGACCACGGAATGCAAGGGTAGGGGTAATCAGAAGTGGTCCGAGGAAATCCGGAGACCAACGACATCACCCGCCACTTTTCCCCACATACGAAACACTGGAGCGACCACCTACTCCACGATGATTCGAACCTGAATCGCTATGGCGAAAGACGAGTGGTTTGACCACTAAACCAGGGCTATAGCTAAAGTTTTTTTTTTTTTGCGAGATGGGAGAAGGGGAGGTATCCTCCAACCTGGGAAGGTTAAAAAATAACACCTGTCTCCCAATACAGGGAAGGGTTCGGGGTCCTTCCCAGGTTAATTAGGATTTCAAGGGCCGAAATGGTAGAATATACAGCTGGTAGGAATATTAATATTTAATTAAGATTAAAGATAGTGAAGATATTTTGATCAGTACTCAACATCTAGATCTATATCGCTGGAGAGAGGTGACAGGATGTGAGTATGGAGCATCTCCGGAATGAAGAGGCGTGGGAAACGGGAGATTCCTGAGAAGACTGGCCGACCAGCGGCATCGTCCGGCACGATTTCCACATGCGAAAATCCGAGGACCGACCCCGCCGGGAAACGAACCCAGAAGGGAGGCGATAGGTCTAACCTTTTGACCACCGCAGCCCATGGTAAAAGATAGGAAATACGTAATATCTTAGTTACTTTAGAATATTTTCTTCTGTTTCTGTTCTGCTGCTGTCAGTGAGTAAGGGGGCGGGGGTATGAACCCTGGCTACGTCTCTTACTACACACTATGGCGGCCACAAAGAAGAAGGGAGTTGAACGTCTAGTTAAGGTGAAGACTCACCGCGCATGTAGACGTAGGCGGTGCCCTTCATATTGCGGCGGGTGAGCACCACCAGGTTGAGCACGTTGCCGACGATGCCGAGGCAGCAGATGACGGGCAGAGCCACGCCGTAGGCCCCGCAGCGCAGGGCCGAGGTTCGCTGGTCCTCGGCGCGTCGCAGCGTCGCGTTGCTGCAGTCGTCCGGGTCGCCGGCGGCGTCCCACGGGTAGGCGTCGCTCGCATTGCACTGCGACACGTTGCAGGCGCCCGCCCCCGCCGGACCCTCCGACAACAGCCAGTCCAGATCCATGTCCTTCCTCTACTCTACGTCCTTACAGCATCACGTCCGTCCGTTATCTCTGTCTCCCGGGGCTCCGGACACCCCGGTTAACCGCGCGCTGGACGGGACGTCGAGAGCCTTAAGGCGGCCGCCGCCGACGCTCGCGGGTTATATACCCCGGCGCCGCAAGGGAAAGTAGGGGGCGTCGTCGCTTCCCCTCCCTCCCCGCCGACGTCTCTCTCCGTACCTCCCCTCAGCAGGCGTACTGAATGAGTAGGCGCTCCCCACGCGCGTCAACAGGTGGTCTCCAGTGCGCAGGCGCGACACTCCGGGGAGGGTTGCCACCCCTAGGTTCGCAACTACCCCAACACGACCCACGTGAGGGCATGCCAGTAACTTCCACGAGCGAACTCGCACTAGTCGTGAATATTCCCGTTTTCTTTTACACACGCACTCAACTCTTCTATACAGAATGATATCAAGCAGAGTGTGTTAAATTATTGTTGTGATAGCTTATCAAGAAAAAAAGCAAGCAAAAATGTTTCCGTAAACTGAACGTAGTATGAGTAACGCTACCTTGAATATATATTTTAAATTACGTTTTTTTTACATAAAATAATTAAATACTTGGTAGGCTTATCAAAATGAGAATAGACTTTATTTTTTTTTTTTAATGTTACTTACAGGAATTAAATTTTGAAGCCAATTTTCATGCCCCCATTACTCCCGCTAAGTTCACTGTAAACTATTTTTCTACTAACTTTTTATACGCGATCACTACTCGAAATAAACACACTCCATCCTGACGACAAGTGACCCCCTTCCCCTCAACCACATCCAGTGGCCAAACCATCAAATCAGTTGAAGCGTGGTTACTATGGCATGCCAACTGGTCTGCCTCATGAAGAAACGAAAGTGCAATTACAACCTCGTACTAGTACCACGCTCTAAATGTTGCAATGAACAACGTTAAATAGGCAGGCGGCAACTTTTCTTTGTAGATGTCATTGAAAAGCTGCTGCACTGGTACGACAATGTCTCAATCTGAGTGGTGATTATGTTGAAACATAGCTGAAATACGTACTATATATTTTGACTATAAAGACATTTTAAATTTCATTCCCGTTTTTCACAACCAATCGGAGGTTGGGAAAAAATAATAACCTTCGTATAAAATATATACACTTTTTTTATTACCTTCATCGTAAAATCATGAATATTACAGGCATTTAGTCCAACCCTGGTTCTTGAAAAAACCGTATCACGTGATTCGAAAAAACCTCCCCTACCCCAGATGGTGAATGTTTGTAAGCGCTTGTACACTCGTAACTTGACCCTGTGTGTCACTGACGTATACTACTGTGGAAGGTAGCTCACATTAGTAACACTTAGCATCGAATAATCATTAGTATTACTGCGCTTTAAAAAAACTTTTTGTACTTTTACAAGTAAAGTCTTTGGAAACTCTAAAAATTCCTTGTAAAATTACAAATAAGATTCTTGTAGGGCCTAATATAAATAAAATGTATGTGTTTCTAAAATCACAAAGTATGACCTTGCGTTTGTACTTTCAATAAGACATTTGAGATATTTATACTACTCTGATCATGAAACTTAACTTACTTTTACACAAATAATTTCACATGTAAATATTTTTGGCAAATACTTTGTGGACACACCGTGATTCTAACCTCCATCCTTGCAGTTCTATGTCGCGGTACTTACCCCTATCGCAATTTGATGAACATGCTGTTTGTAATTTGTATCTCAAAATGGTCAATGTACAGATCAGTGACATCACTTTCTTTATTTTGAAGCGCGAAATTAAAATTAATATTCACTTTATTCCAGAAAAATGCATTTCAGAGAATGATATTTATAACTATAGAAATCTGACGAACCTATGATTTTGATAGAGTACAAATGTTTTCTAAGGGTTTATAAACGTGTAATTCCTTATAACTTTACAAACAATTAATTACAAGGGAATTTTTGTTTTATCATTACAAACAAATTATGTGTAATTTCTCCATTCACAATTTTAATAGGTATCAGGAATTCCAAACTGTTGCGACTAATCGACAATAACTCTAGTCTTTCTGTCGGCATCTCTCTACCTACCACCAGCTTCAAAGTCGTTGTTTTTTTTTTTTACTTAACTATTATACATGTGCAAACTGTGCCAACGTACGAAAAGAAGCCCTCTTGGGACAAGGGCGGAATGTCGTTGTTAAGATACCATGCTCATTAAAACACTGTTTCTAAGGTCTCCAAAAATGGCCTTTTTACAGTGCCGTACTTCAAAATGTACTAACCACATGTATGTTGAACTCGGACAAAAACGTACACTGAACTTTGTTACCAACTTTTCGCCAGTGAAAGTATGTGTTCAACACTTAAAAATCCCATTGTAAAATTATGTGTTCACCACGTAAAAGCCCCATAATAAAAGTATGTGTTCACCGCTTAAAAGCCCCATAATAAAAGTATGTGTTCACCGCTTAAAAGCCCCATAATAAAAG
>PNEQ01020540.1:0-13299 GCA_003012365.1 Medauroidea extradentata | reverse complement strand
TGGTGAAGGCAGCAGGAGTGGTGGTGAAGGCAGCAGATGTGGTGAAGGCAACAGGAGTGGTGGTGAAGGCAGCAGTATAGGTGGAGAAGGCAGCAGTATAGGTGGTGAAGGTAGCAGGAGAGGTGTGAAAGCAAATGTACAGGATGATGAAAGTATATAGTGTGGAAAGAGAAGATGACTGTGGAATGGAAGAGGAGTATAATTATACTGATAATGCAGTAAGGTTTGTAAAAAGGAGTGTAATAACTACAGTATATAAGAATGCCACTTATGTGTCACTGTGCAAAAATATATAAGAAAACAATAGACAAAATAATTTAAGGACATCATTATGAGTGTATGGGACTCTTGATAAAAGCATTCCTTGATTTAGAAAAAGCTTACGACAGTGTACACGGACGTAAAGAGTGGGAAGCCCTAGAAAGTAAAGGCGTAGCAAAGGAGATTGTTGATAGAGAGAAAGAAATGTATCAGAATGTGTGAGTTGGGTGAAAGTGGAAGATGAGAAAGCGGAGCGGTTAGAACTGAAAAAATGGGACGTTCATAGTTCTGATTGATGGATGAGATTGTGGAAAAGGTGAAGGAAAAAATTGGTAAGAAAAGATAAAAACTATGGTGTTCGCTGATGATATTGTGATAGGGAAATATAGAGGAAAAAATACAGATGCAGCTATATGCGTGGGAAGAAAGCACAAAACACTACAGAATGAAATTCAGTGTGAAAAAATGTGATATAATGAGAACACCCAAACGAATCAGGGGATTTGACATGGAAGTAAAACTGGCAAGATCAACTAAAAAGGTGAAAAATTTTAAATGCTTGTGAACTGTAATAGTTGAGAATGCAGGCATCAGAAAAGAGATTTAAGGGAAACAGGTCAACCAAGCAGAACTGATCCTGAATCAGGTGAGGAGTCTCGTATAAGTAGGATGTCCTGCAAAGGAGCAAGAAAGTTATTTACCGGAATGTGATGACGCGCCACGGGCGCATCTTCTCGCGGTCCTGCCAACCACCTTCTTCCCTTCCTCAACACCACACCGCCCTGCCTGCCAGCCACCAGTCGCACTGCCGCTGCCTCTAAGCAGGCAATCTTCCACGCATCTCCAAGCGCCGCAGTATGGGAGGCTGTTTCGGACTTGTACATATTGTATATAGGGCATACATATATATATATATAAAAAAATATATTTCATAAATGTGTGAAGATTGTGTCGTGCAAGACTGTGATTAGTGTTACCTGGACACACGTGCCCAGTTTGAATTTCCCGCTCTCGGGTGGCTATATTGGACGTACATTTTGGTGTGAGTTGGCAACCTTGTCATTGCCAACTCTTAGGTTGGTGTCCCTGTTCCAGCAACAAGAGGACAGTCTACAACTCAACATGGCGGTGAGTGGTCGTGTCGGTGGACTCGTTTGCCAAATATTGTTAAATCGTTAAGTAAATGTTACATCCATTTAGTTTACAGTCCTTTGTCTCGTTCATGTAACAGAGGCTTACCCACCCGCTGATTTTGTGTGAACCATGAACAGACCACCCTGCGCCTCCCGGCCCTGGACTGTGCGGGGACACTTTCATCACCACTTCCTCCCTCCCCCGCTCAATCTTGGCTAGCACAGGTTATATATGGCGTACAGACAAAAATCAGAGCTATCATGGTAGAAGAAATCGCTCAAAGCTATGTTTGCACTGCTGCCACCAGGGGGTTCAGGTCCCTGGAAGTGTAACTCTCTCTCTCTCACTGGTCGGGGCCACCGGCCAATGGCATTCCATTTCACCTGCAATTCATCTCTCTTAGAGGTCTGGCAACAGAATGGCAAGTCATAACTTACTTTTCCAATCCAATAATTTAATAATGCAGATACTTTTATCCATGCCGCATCTTCGCACAGCTTTACCCAGCATCTTACCCTATTTGCGGTGGTTTTTCTGTGCCCTTATTCTGACTCTTGCTCTCTTCGGAGAGAGGTCTCAACCCCGATTGCGCCAGTGGCCACTATTCAACCCTGCTATGCCGCGATGCACGCCACTTTTTCCTTAGAGAAGCCACAATTTAGGTGTATGAGGCTATGCCTTGAGACATGCTCACTCCTTATCCCTTCCTTCAGTTTAGTGACTAATGTATGCTGGAGTACCCTTTAGACTGAGCTGGGGTACACACTGTCGTGGCAAGACATGGGGGCCCGTCAGATATGAAAAACAATCAGAGCCATTTTGGCAGTCGTCAGTCTGGCAGTTATCACGTGCGCCCTCACGAGTCTCGCTTCGTGCTAGGTGGCAGTAGGTTAACTGTTTAACAGGTCTAACTACCTTAGGTACAGGCTGGGGCAGTGAGTGGTTTTACAATAAACACAGCTCCACCTTAACTCTGTTTGTCTGTTCTGCCCTTGTCCTTCCAATTTGGTTTTCCTACATACCCCCTCCTTCCCCCTTTCCCACTCTCAGATCCAACCCAGAACCTCTTGCTTCGAGGCCAAGTTAATTTTATCGCCTTAGTTTTCTCAGCCCTTCAGGCCTTCCCAACAGCGTCAGGGACTTGAGTCATTGGTAAGCTCGCTGACCTGGGATCACAGATGCCTCCAATCGGCGTCATCCGATCGCAGTGTCAGAGGGCACCAATGTTCCCCTACCGTCATCCCGCTGCTCACCCACCGGCATAGTCGACGTCTTCCAAGTGGCGCTGTCGATTACAGGGGCAAAGAGTGCCAATACACCTCCCTCCCCCACGTCCTGCACAGCCGACGGCAGGCATCAGGGCACAATAACATTGGCCCCCTGAAAGCGCCCCAGGCATTTTTATATCTCCATTTCAGCCTCTAGACAAGAACACCCTCCCCCCCAGTTAATCGATTAACTATCTATGCCCAGATATGGGGCGGGCAGGCAATACAGAGAGTGGGTAAGAAAACACGTGGGCCCTGCTGCTCCTCATGTGTACACCAGAGGAACACTGCCACAGACAATCTCCTGATACAGGCAGGTGCATAAAGCCTAGTTTACACCAACAATAACATCACTAATAACATGTGTTTTCAACAAAGCTACTAACAATGTTGTAAAAATGCTTGAAAATTTTTAACATCATGTTATTAACATTGTTGTAGCCAACATTTTGTTACTAACATTTTGTTGAAAACATTTGCTAGTAACAAAAGTTATAAAATTTAAAAAAAATGTTAATAACTTTGTCACCAAGTCACCAACACTGTTGATAACATTATTTTCCCAACCCATTCTAAGGCGGTCTAGATCAAAGGTTGTTTGTAACAAATGTTACTAGCAATGTTATCAGCAATGTTGTAGGAATTTTTGTCATCAACATTGCTATGAACATCTGTTCGATCATTCTTACTACTTTGTTAGCAACATTAGTGTTTTCAGCAATGTTAATACTGTAATACATTTGTTATCAACATTGCTATAAAATAGTGTACCATAGCTTAGAATTTGTTGATAACATTTTGTAACTAACATTTTGTAATTAACATTCTTACTGTTATTTTTTGGTGTAAACTGGGCTTAGCTGATGCCACCCAATTAAGTTACTAGATATACCAGGGACCACGTACAGCACCAAAGACAGTGTTCACTGAGCAACAGGCAACCTGTTTCCCGGTACAAAATGGAGACACCATTAGGTAGACAACCAGACATACCTACCACCAACAGGCATCAGTACTATGGACTCATACTATGTATGTAGCTGAAATGTAGGTAATGAAGAGAAGCAATATAGGCAAAAAGCAGGCAAGTAAAACAAAATTTTTTGAGCTTCGTTAGCAGTAACCAAATTGAAGAGAATACAAATTAAAGAAATTAGGGAAATACAATATAAAGAATATTTGCAAGTAGGAACACAGGGGAGCATGTTGAGGTGGTATGGACATGTGATGAAGATGGAAGATGATTGGCTACCAAGAAGAATGCATAAATTGGGGATGAGAGGGAAGAGACCACAGGGAAGGCTGAGAGATAGTTGGTTAAAAGGAATGGGAAAGTATGTGCAAAGAAGAGAGGAAGACTGGAACAGAGTGCCAGTGGAGAGGTGCTGGGAAGACAGTAGATGGAGAGGCTTGCGCCACCAGAGGCTAGAAGCTGTGATTGATGTTGATAATGTTATGTTAACTGTATATATGTATTTTATATTGATACGTGTTAAAAATTTCATTATTATTATGTTTTAAATGTTTAATATCTTTTACTTGATAAAAACTACACATACGTAATTTTATTTTTATTTTTACAAAGACCTTAGGTTTCCAAGCTATAAGTTTACCATATTTTTATCTCTTTGAACTTATGTCATTTCTCAATGTCATCTACAATTTGTATTTTCTCTAACAGTCAGTCAACAACTCGCATCAATTTCTTATTAGTTGATTAGTGAGAGACTTTACCAAGTTTTTGGTTTTGGGAGATATTTTAAAACAGTCTAGCCAGATAGTGCCAGACAGAAGGATATGAAAGAGAAAAAGAGTGAGTGTGTGAGTGTGAATGAGTGAGTGAGTGTGTGTGAGTGTGTGTGTGTGTGTACGTGCACACACGTTAGGATAGCTGGTTCGAGTTCTGCATACAGATTCCATGGTTATGTTGAGAAATGAATGTTCAATTTGTACTTTATATTATAGTATGGTGTAGGTAGAGGAGGCAGAACAAAAGTGTAATTGGTGTGAAAGATAGACAGCACGCGATAAGGCTATGCACAATAAAACACAGCAAGTGTTTAAGTTTTGAAAATTGTGGTAAACAAATCAGTGGCTGACTTTTAAGTGGATCATAGTATCAAAAAATAAATTATGCAATTCAAAATGACTACGTGAGGTGGCAGTAAACTAGGACTTACTGCATAATTACTGTATTCGCCCATGTACCCCGCGCACCTTTTTTCCCGAATTAGAATGCCCAAAATGAGGGTGCGCGGCTTACATGGGTAATTTAAGTTTGAAGTTCGTGCGCACATGCGGGAGGGAGGCTTGGCAACGCTGCAGGGGTTTTGCGGCGGTGGAATGTGGATGTCTAGACGAGTAATCGCGGATGACTTACGAACTCACGTATGCAGTTAATAGTGTTCTCTGCGTGTAACTGATTAGCGTACAGTTATCGTAGTGTTTATGTTGATAGTTCGGGCAGTAAAAATGTCAAAACGATTGCGTTCATTTACAGTGGGAGAGAAACTGAAGGTGATAAAAGAAGCAGAAGAGTTAGGAAATCGCGCGGCAGGCCGTAAGTACGGCATTGCGGAGTCGTGTATGAGAGACTGGCGAAAATGAGAAACAGCAGCGATAACGACGGTGGTACCTAATGATGATGACGATGACGTACCAGTTTAAAGACTTTTTTTATTTATACCAAAGACTTTATATTTTTTTTCCCGACTTTTCATCTACAGAATCTATTTGTACATAGCTGTATTTATTGTGAGTGATACATGCTGAGCTAAGCTTTTTTATTCACTGAAAACGTCTCGTGAAGTGGTGATACACGTGGAGTGTTTGTATTGCTTTTGTGCTGCGACTGTACCAGTTGACCTTGACAACTTCCGCTCGCGTACTCACGTGTAAGAGCGCGCCAACATACACACACAGACACTGGCTGGTGCCGTGTTGCTGGCATGCAGCGCTTGCCACTTGGAAGCAAAAAAGCGCATGTCAACCTCTCGTTGCGGCAAACTCAGTTCCGTGCATTAACATCCGCCCCATTTATGAGGCATTGATTTATTTTAAAGAAGTGGCTGCTATATACAAATAAATATAGCAGGTGAGCATAATTTTTGTTTGTTTGATTGTTTTGCCCCATAATAAAATTTTTCTATTCCAAAAAATTTATTTTTTGAAAAAAACTTTTTTCCCCAAATTTGTCATTGAAAAAAGGGGTGCGCGGCTTACATGGGTGCGCGGGGTACATGGGCGAATACGGTAAATAGTGTACAGTATTTAAAACCACCTACGTGTTTATGGGCACAGTCACAATAGTTATGATGCATGTTGGCCTACAAGAGCAATAACACCTCCATTCCATCTCTATTTTAGCAGCAGGTGAGGCAGTCAATGAACCAATCAAATCTTGCAGAATGTTTTTTTACATATCTGGATACAACCAATGACCTTGCCCCAATCCTTCCCACCAGAGGCGGAGATGCAACAGTAGAGGAGGTAGTTACACAGATGAAGTGGCAGATCTGGTTTCTAATGTTCAGTGTCATAATACAGAAGGGAAACCTTGTGGGTAGAGGACAACCAAGAATGCTACATTGGTATTCAGTCCTGACAGCAAAGTTTGTGAGGGTATTGGACATCATACGCTGCATGAATGTGCCCGAGCACGTGCTCACAGCAGCCTACTGCATAGACATAGTAGAGTCTGACCAAGAGGACTACTGTATTACGCACATAGTCCTAGCTATTGTGTGTGCCTCATTTGTAGTATACATACCCTCTTTCCAGTGACATAGTCAAACATACTCATGGAAAAAATAGCTGTTTTCTGTTACATCAGAACATTAAAAAAATACTTCAAATAACTGTACATACAAGGCAAAAGTTACAAGTATGCTACGTATGTAAACTTACAGAAAGAACATAAATTTCATTGAGCTCAGGGTCAATAGTCGCTCGCTGTGTGAAGCCTGCGGCTGGTATGTTAGTACAAGGTTCTTTCTTGTTGCCTTCTGATATTTGTTCAATCTCCTGTGTATCAACATTGTATGTGAAGAAATCGTTCAGGTACTCCTTACACCGCTGACCAGCAAAAATGAACAGTTTCCGACAACCCTGAAACAAATCCAGGAGCATACATTTTAAGTAACATAAGCTTTATTAATGCATGGGCACACGTACATATGTGCACACAGTCATTTGTTTATGCACTTTTAATTCTAAAATCAAGTATACTTCTCTATCATTGTTCACAATTTAAAATTTAGGCCTAATTTTATTTGTTATTTTACCTTTACTTTTACACATCCTCATCCTCAACAACAAAAAATGCACCTGTAGTTAATATTTATGAAGTATCTGGCTTCACAGTTAACAATAAACTGTTTAAAGAAAGTGACAATACCTTATATAATATTTTATTTTGCAACATAAAGGGTTTAGGTGCTTTGCCGAGCCGAAGTATCTTTACAACTCGTTTTGAAGTCATTCAAAATAATATTAGGTATTTAATACTTAATGTTTGCACACCCTGGAAGGGTGGGCAATAGTAACAAAAATAATTTTACATCAATAAATTTTATCAACTTTAGTTTGCACAGGTTGTAAAGTGTAATTTTGTTTGTTTTGGCCTTGGTGAATTGAGAGTTCTCGGATGTTTGATAGTGGGGGACTAGTTCCCGCCCGCCATCTTGGTGGCTGGCGAAAACGAGTTCCTCGCCCCAGTCTTCTTACAGTCAGTAAGACGTGTTTTTGCCGAGTAGAGTAAAGAAAGGGCGCGACACTATGAGGGCGAAGTAGAAGTATTGCGATAGGCATCGTGGTTAATTAACTGTCTTATTTTTATTTCTCTCAAACGGTTGTGGTGATTCCGCAAACCGTGGTAACGGTGGTTGCGATGTAGAGATGAGTTGTATTTTTCTGTAGTTGAACTTCATCTTTTTTTTTCTTCCCGCACCCGAGAACTCTTGTCACATCACAGCCATTATGTGTTAGTCAATACGTATTTCGGCTGCCACGCACATTTTTATATACAACTGTATTATACTTTACAAATTTTTTTTGGAATTAAAAGTGACGTAACTGCCAGGAACTTCAGCTATTTCATTCGTTTAGGGCTCAAACCCACGAACTTAACCTAGATTTTACGAGGTGTTCTACCGGCAGGTATTAGGCCGAGAGCAAATGTGGGCGTGTGTTGCACATATTTATTTATTTATTTTTTTTTAAATTAATATAAACTAACTGTACTACCACAATGTGTCTCATATTTACTGTTAAAATTAATACTTATTATATTTATACTATACAACAAAAACTTATCAAGATAGTACTTAGCTGCCAGATATTTTTACGGTAAGACATGTGGAATAAAAAAGAACCAAGAGTATCACATTTTTTTAAGAACTGAGAATCGGAATCGAAATTCTGGAGATGTCCAATCACTAACCATACGAGCCACTACTGTATTATTATAGTACGTAAACAGATGACTGATGCACACCGTAATTTGCAATGTCAGTTTGGATCTTTGAATCCCACAAAATATAAAATGTCATGAAACTCTCGTCACAAAAACAAAATGTCTGTTTACAGAAATTCTACTTAAAATGTAACTGTAGTCATACATTTCCTTCCACAAAAATGAAGTAGATCTGTACTGTCATGACCACGAAAACAAAAATTAGAAGAAAATTGACCGAAACTGTATCCGTTCCACTTTTTTTTATAGCAATGCATGGCATTTTTCTTGGTGAGTACTGTGTGCAAGCAACCAATTTTGTAAACATACATTTTTGTGGTTACTTTTCATACTACAAAATTCTTCATATTCCATGTTGAAACACAGTTACGTCCATACTAGACAATGTATTATGTACTTTGTTAGTTATAGTTTAAATATCTTATTGGTGATACAGTTTGAGACAAAGGTTTGTTAAACCATTTTTCCAGCCATTATCAACTCTTGTATTAACAAATTTTTGAGTAAAAATTTTTAAATGAGGGGAAGAACAATAGAAAAAAACACACAAATACAAATACTACACGACATTTAACAAGTGACAGTGAAACATTTTGCAATAGAAATTACCAACACTTTTTCTCACTGCAATGAATCTGGAGATACAAAATCAATTGCTGAACACACACGTACTCCATACAGTAACTCCGGTACGTTGTATTAGTAAATCTGCCCCAGTGACCAAGTCAAGGTTCATAAGATGGCATTGTACGTATAATCTACATTGCCACAGAAGATGGTGTTTTTTGAAGTGAAGCACTCACCGGGTGGAAGAGCATGGAATGTCCAACACGGGAGCGGATGGTGGGGAAGCCCGGAGTACTCTGCCAACTGATGTCATCGCAGAGCTTAGTCCAGGTGTTGGTGGGGACGTGATAGGAGAACAGACCAGAGAACACTGGCTCAGAGTTGCCAATCAAGGATATACACCCAGCACTCGCCCGCTCATCTATCACTATCCTACAAGCAAACAACACACCTATAGGCAATTCCCTTTAAAGTGAGCACTTCCCAGCACTTACAATAACAAATAATAATATATTTATTAGGGCTGCACAAGTAACGTTTTGAGAGTTGTGAAATTATCATACTAGTTTTAGTTTCACGGAAGTATTTGTATTCAAATAGTAAAGATGGAGTCATAATGGCTTACAGAAAATTGTACGAAGTGATCAGTTCATCCTGAACAACCTATACATGTACTTCATACTTACAGTCCAGTCATGTTAAAGCAAATACCGTAATTTCTGAGGCCCTAGGAACACATACACAGGATAGTAGTTAATTAGACCAACACTGTTAGGGAGGTGATTTCAGACAACAAAATTTGACAAAAACATTTAGATTATTATTAAGGGAGGTACACACTCTTAAAAGTAAGAGGTTTGGGAATGCTTTGGTGTATGTAAATAAGAAACATGATATTAAAGACTGATTTTACGTAGAAAAAAAGTTAAAAGGACTTGTTTGCATTTTGTAAAATCATTCATCTAACATTAATAAAATCTGTAGAAACGTTATTGTAACTGTTCAAAAAGTGGTAACCATGCATTTTAATCAATATTTTGTGATAGATTAAGAAGTTTGACACAAACAAACACAAACAAAACGCTCGCCTTTGTACGACACTCGTAAGCATTCGTTCTCATTGAAATTCATTTTTAGTCTATTCAAACGTCCACTAATAATACCTGTCGTTATGCAACCTGTATATTGTCTGATAAAATGGTTTGTCTACTACACTGACGCAGTGCTCTGTACATTCATTCAGTTGGCATTGAGGCTGTGAAAGTTGTGTCAATTATCACACATTGACCGAGTAACAACAGGTAAATAATATAAATAATAATGATGCATCATTAGCAAAAATGTAAACACAACAATGTAATTTATAGGTGTGAGCGGGCTCCTAGGGTTTTGGGGTGGGTTTTTAGTTTGTTTTCTTAAGTTTTTATAAGTTTTAGGGGGTTCTGAGTTTTGTGGTTTTGTTTGAGAGTCTGCCTTCCCTCTCTTCCTTTCTTGTTTGCCTGGTCTGGTAGGCTGTTTAGCGAGAAGGGTTGCCCGGGTTGACGGCGCTATGTCTTCCACTTTCCCGCCGGTTCTACTTCTCCATTGGCCATGGAGGACTGGGCCTGGAGGGGGGGGGGAGAAGGCCTAGTTCCATCTGCCGACGGTAGGGGCGCGAGTGAAGCGAGCAGCTGACTCGCGATGCGTGCGGAGGGTGCTCACTCTTAGGTCAGACGTGGATGTGTAAACATCGAGTGCTAGAGAGGCCGGAGTGTGGTCCTATTGCATCGTGGTATTCGACGGAGACTAGGAGTCGTCACAGCCATGCGGGAGTATCGCAAGTTGCGGCCTAAATGGCCCACGAAACTTCTGGTTTAAGGATCGCCTGTCTTGCTGTTCTGTGAGTGAGTGGCTTCGCACGGCTATCAGTGGAGTTCTTTGGTGAGTTTTCCCGTCCACCTCAGCTTTAGGCCCGTTCACCTAGCCGCGATTATCGCCCAGCTTCCTTAATATTGAGAAGGAGCGGGAGAAGTTCATGCCTGGTTGGAGGCTTTTTGGAGATTTACTGTTGGATTCCGACAAAGCACAGTTCATAGCGCTCTGTTGTCCAAAACACGGATAAACATAATAGTTTTCTTAAAACGTCTGAATAAGTGACCCCTTGACATGTCGTACACGAAGCAATTATTCGGGAGTGTGGTGTGATTGGATTGAATGGGGGAACTAAATGGTAGAGCGCACCGAGTTGTAATAAATTTTTGAGTGTAAAGTCAACGAGACCTGTATTACTTTGTGAAGAAGTGAATGTCAATAATTGTTCAGATTTTGTAATGGCCCGAGTGGCGACTGTGTTTCCTGGTAAAAGTGAGCATTAAATGCAGGTTATTGACATCACATGCGTGTTTTCTTTGCTTGAGAGGAACCCTGTCATTAAATCGCTACAAGCATTGGTTATTTGAACTGGTAGGGACTTAACCTGAATGTTAGAATTGTCATGAAAGTGTCCGTTTTTAGTTAAATGGTAATATAGTCTTTCAGCCTTTGGAGTCACCACCTTGGAGTTCGGCTCAGGTGTGTGTGAGTATTCAAAATTTTGAACGTTTTTCGAATAATAAATCTGTACTATTCGTATTTGAAAAACGAATACCAGCTTCCCAAATTTAGAAGTATTCGAGCAATTTCGAATAGTGAATTTCGAACAATTTCTTAATAATATGAGCGGGTAACAAGACTATTTCTACTTACAAGCATAACATAATTTAACAGATTTTCCCGTTTTCGCGGATATTTAAAGGTTAAAATACATACACTGGAAAGTACTGACATTCATGTATGTTTTCAACATAGGTAAATATTTACATATTTATGTGCGGCGTCACATTCGTGGCCATAGATATACTCATGCAGATATTCATCATAGACTACTAGGCACTCGAAGCGTAGCGATACGCGCTAATGGAACATCTCAATATACACTATATGGCAGCAGTGGTGGTCACGTTGCAGTCCTTAAACAGTGATCACCACGATCCCGGCAGCGAAAGTTTGATGTTTATCTAGTTACTGTGCATACATCTATTACAAGGTGTTTAACTCTATTTGCTTATGTTTAACGCTGTGCCGCATATTTACATAAAATGTTTGCTGCGGGGAAGTTAATATTTCTTATTTTCCTTAAGTAAAGAAACGAAAAATATTGTGAAACCTTACCGATGTCGCAAAGAGTGGGAACACGAATTAAAATGGCCAAAATGTGGGAAAACATCATTTTCAGCTGTTCGTGTAGTCCGCAATTCGGAATTTAATGTGACGAAAGTGCAGATCCAAGGTATTCATTGGGATGAAATTACGGCAGTTTATACTAGAACTTTATGCATCGCTAATATTGTGACCTTGTTAACATTTTTGTAAGTAAGCAAGAGTTTATGTGCGTGTACTATGGTTAAACTTTATTTTTTAACACTGATACTTTTATTTGATTATATAATTAGCCGGTTGAACATGTTCAAAGTTTCTATGCAGCTATTCTATGAATGTTTCCGAATGTGTAACACACAGGAAGTTAACCCGTTATTTTACCAAAATTAGTTTGAAATATGATTACTTATTAACATTACATTGTCTCCTACACACAAAGATCTAAATTTTTGTAGACATTGTAACAATTTATTACATATTGATTTGGCTTTCAAATTTCTGTAATTAAATTCTTCTAAAAATATTACAGAAAAGTACCTTTTCATTTTATCCTTATACATGTAGGGAAGAAGTAAACTAGATCAGCAGTGCAGTCTGTAATAAGCACTTGTTTACAAAAACAATTTTGCAGTTTCTCACAAACATAATAAACGAAGAAAACTGAGAAAAAAAAAACAGTATATTGCTGTAAGAACAGGTACAACGTAACAAAAACACATATGTTTCAATAATGTCCAAGGTTATCACAGTAAAAACTGCTAAATTTTTATGCTTAAATTAATAAAGCAAAGTGCATTTCTTTATCTTCTTGTAAATGCAAGATTATGCACTAGCAAAAGTATACCAAAATTTGAAGAAACACTATTCGAAAAATATTTGAAAATTATTTGAACAAATTAATATTTGTTCGAAAACTATTCAAAACCCTAAACCCACTATTCGCACACCCCTAGTAATTTATAGAAGTTTACTAGACGTATTGGTCTTAACAATGCCATTGGTACTGTATTAATGTTCACAGATTATGGTATGTTACACAGTTGCTTAAAAAGGCAGCCTTGGTTTAACTGTGCACAAGTGGCAACGTAGTAGAAAGGACTGTCAGGTTTTACTCAATATGTTTGGTGTGCTCCGAATGAAGTTAATTTTTTAGTTTGGCTTGGTGATTAAAAGCATTTTGTGAACAAAATCCCTGAGGAATGATTACAGGAACGTTTGTCGTTGTGAAGTGTTCAGCCACTTCCCCATCTTGGTAAAGTCTTTAAAAGGTGTTTTTATTTTCTTATTTAAATTTATATGTAAATCTTTCTTAACCGGCTATATGCCATTTTCAGGGTGAGTCTGTCAGGTGTCCGGTATGATACAACAGAATTCAATAACCTAGTAATTGGGGACATGTTAATTTAAATTCACCTTTTC
>PNEQ01020539.1:0-13320 GCA_003012365.1 Medauroidea extradentata | reverse complement strand
CATCGGGAGTACGTGGTCGCCGCCCCAGGACGAGAAGGATGTGGTCGAATGAGTATCGAGGGATGATCTAGAGACAACCGTCCAGACCTACTACAAGACATCCTCGGTAAGACCCACCCAAACTACGCCGTCGTGTCAAGTTCCCGAAAATTTTGTTGATTAGACAGAACGACATCAAAATTCTTCTTATATCGCAACGGGTGTGATTCACTTCAAATGAACAAAACCTAAGATCGACTTGAGATATCCAAACTTGAGCTAGCAATGAGTTTAAGAAGTTTATAAGTTGTTCCGGGAACAAACAGAAAAATGGAAACATCTAGAACACAGAAAACCAAGTAGAACCCGGGTTTGTGAGTTAATTGATGGTCAGGTTCGTACCCGAGTTAAAACCTTGGTCACGGTAGAAAAACGTAATTTTGAAAATTCAACACTATCATAATTCCTGTTTATTTATTTATCTAGTTGCCTGACTTGTCTGTAGAAGTCATTATTTTTCCTATCATATGAATTCTGTTTAAATATACTTCTTATGACTTCTACAGGCGTTTGGTTTCCATTTGGTCTGTAGCTCTAGTAACAGAGATATTGGTTGGCTTTTCATATATTATCTCATACTTTATTAAAGTGAAAGAAAAGGTTTCACAATATTTTTTCTTTACACAATGTTTAATGAAATTTGAAAAAATGTTTCCTTATGTATGTCACATTGCACTATCAACATAAAAACCTCCACAATTTGAAAATATATTCATAGGAATTACAAAGTACGTAAGTAAGTAAAGTCAGCTTACTAGGTGGTAGGCGATACATGTACCAAAATTGACTGACTTTAGATAATTATTTCTTCAGTAGTGCAATGCTATGCTAAAATATAAAAATGACCACCATTATAAAAATATTCATATGATCATAGGATGAACAAAATACACAAACGTCAATATAATTTTGTATGCAGGAAATGACGTGTATAAAATTTTATGTTATTCGGAATAAAAATATTTATTTTAGGTATGTCATATTATGATAAAAATAACGACATGGAGCCGTTTTGAAAACTTGAACACAGTGTACTTGAAATATACATAAGTCAAGTCAGCTTACTAAGTAGTATATATATATATATATATATATATATATATATATATATATATATATATATATATATATATAGAGAGAGAGCGAGAGAGAGAGAGAGGGGGGGGAAGAGAGAGAGTGAGTGTGTGTGTTTGAGGAAATTCGGAAAAATTGTTCCATATATATATATATACATACATATAATATTTGCCGCCACTTTGAAAATAAATTACAGACTAAACTAAATACACAAAAGTCAAGTCACCTTAGTATGTTCTTAACGTATACCGAGTTTGATGAAATGATAAAGTATGATTCCTTACATGAATAATGTGATCAAAAATTTAAAAAAAAAAGTTTACTAAGTGCTATAGACTATGTGTACCTAGTTCAATAAAATTCGTCATACGGTTCAAAAACGTTTATGGGGGTACACCAACAGACAGAAAGGTAAAGTCAATATCCTACTTTTCCTTCGGAGAGTGGACTTAAATTGGTACGTAAAACAAACTTTGAAATATAGTAAATGTGTAATAGATTAGGTTTAATGTCGAAAAAGGAGAGTGACTGTCTGTGAGGATTGCACCCTTGACCGTATTACAATTAAGTCCGAATAGTACAGTTTGTATTGGCTTAAAAAGAACACGAAAAGAACAAAAATACATAAAAGTGGAAACAACATACAAAGAAGTATAAGTGTTCCTGTGTATCGTAAAATGAAGAAATGTATTTTTGATTTGATTATTGAGCTTTAGTTTGCTGGATTTAGTTATATCCTTTTAAAGAATTGCATCAAATGAATGCATTTCGCAGAGAGTATGGTGCTTGTATGAAATTTACTGTTGGAAGTGCCACTGTTTGCCAGGTATTGCATTATTGATGCAGTTAGATTTTTGCATTAATTTTACTGTGCATTCTATGCCCATGCACCCAAAGTACCTTATTTTTGCCTTAATGCTGTACTTTTCAAAAAGATAACATGGCAATAAACCTGATCGAAACAATAATTTAGCGAAACGTTTAGGTGCATAAGATACATACGTTGTCTTTGATTTATTAAATATGTCGCAGGCAATTGCAGTACGTGTATAAAGAATCGTCTATTTTCTCGGAAATTTTAAACAATCCTCTATTTAAAAAAGGAACAAAGACGGAAGTGGTACACTTTTCCTCGTTTTATTTCATATCTCTTATGAAAGTGTGGAAAATTTTACCACGTACATAGTTGTTCTTCGTGTCGCAACTTTCATTTAGAAGTACACTCTTAATCTGAATTAGTGAATATTCACTGACTCATGGCGACGAATGAAGCTGTTTCAACAAAAGTGAGAAACCACTGTAAAATCGGTGACTATTCACTGGTTCCGATAAAGATTGCCAACATTACACAAGTTAATTAGTGAATGTCCATAGATATTCCAGTAATTTTCACTGATTCAATAAGTGAAAACTGTTCTTTGAAAACAACTGGAAAATACGGCGAATGTTCACTCATTCACTTGTGAGGTGTTGGCACTCTTAAAAGAAATCTGTGAACATTCACTATTTAAACAGTGACTATTTTCACTGATTCAAATAGTTGAAACTGCTCCATCCATCAGCGTTAATCAGTGAATATTCACTTACTCAGATTTAGAGTGTAAAACCACTTTTTTTTTAACAAACCCTGTTTGCGAGCACAATCATACATACATGCACACATACATAAACATAACATTTATACACGCATACACACTCCAACACACACACCTAGTGTGTATATATGTATATATATATATATATATATATATATATATATATATATATATATATATATATATATATATATATATATATATATATATATATATATATATATATACATACATACATACGTATATATAAAATACGAAAGGGATTATTGTGCTTTGTTAAAAAATTTATTCAAGCACTAAAACCCAAAGGAATATAATAACAACAGGAAATCTGAGGTGATACAAAAGCCACGGTAGTGAAGTGGATTTTGGTTTTTAATGTGTAGTGTTATTAGTTTCGATTACGTTCTGTGGTTGAATATAAAAGTGTTTATTTAAACTGTTAGTAACTTACAGTTTCAAATGTTGTGTCTAAGTCATGGGAAAAATGGGATAATTTAAATTTGAAAAGAAGAAACTGTTATTATTTTATTGTTGATTGAGTGCTAAACCATGTCTTCATTTTTGATTGACGTTAAAAATGGCAGTTACGGGCGCATAAAAGATCATATCAGTGAACACTATAGAAATGAATTCCAGTATAATTTGCTATTGTTAAGCATTTTCGACCGTAGTACTTCACTGCGTAAGCATCGGCTAAATCATTGTCCATGCAGTAGACATATGAAACTATGTGCTGCTTCCTTGAAAGTTCATTCTATTGATTCCGTTTTGCTGCGCTATGGTTACAATTTCACAGCTATGCTATTCCGACTGCTCGGAATCAGATTTCAAGGAGTTACATAATCTGTATGCTTCAATGACATTGTACATCACAATGGACATAACCGTAACCAGGGATTTTTGTTTCATGATATTTTCCGAAGACGCTAGCGTCCAGTTAAGGTGTGGTTTCACCTGTCTTATTCACTTTTCCATCATAAAATTTAAATGGTTTAATGCTATTCGTATAGCTTTGCTACGGTAAAAAGGCATTTTTATTAAATACAAAGTTGTATCCTATTTACATTTTGACTCACCCATTAATTTGTCTTAACTACAATAAACATTATATGTAGCTCAATGATCGTATTCATAGACAAATGAATTGCCTGTCAATTTAATGTAAATAAGATACCTTTCGCAAAGGAAATTTGAAATGGTTTTGTAAAATACGAAGAAATTAGTTTAGTTTTTTACCTTCAAATATATCAAGATGAAAATGTATTTAGGAAAGATTAACTTCAGTCAGAAAAGAATTTATTGATAAAACTTAGCTTAACAAATATTCATACTACGTAGGTTGTATTTATCTTTAAAACTTGCCGTCGAGTAAAGATACATCTAAACTTTTCTTTTTAGTGGTGAAGGAGGGGAGGAGGGATTGTTCGGAATCTATTAGAAAGACTAATTTGATGCTACTCGTTTTTATTTGTCGTAAATCCAATCCTTTTCTTAGCAAAATCACAGCCATTTCCTAACGTGAATGCTAATCACATCTTTGACAAAAACACAAAGTCAGGCAGTCCTTCCTGTACCGGTCTTATTTATAACTTGTTCATTATCTCGGGATGCAAATGTATTTTTCTCCACCTGAACTTGTTATAGGGTGTGTAGTTGGCAGTGTTATCATTGTGAGCTATTCACTGATATAATGAGCTGTTTTTAAGCCCTGTTTTTTTATTCTTCAGTCAATATTTATCTGTTTACCTCTTGTCATTATACACGGAGCAGGTTCGTAGATTTAACCTCAGTTACATAAAAGTAAAATATTGAGGACCACTTTACAATATACTTATTTTAATTGTTATTGTTGAAGTGGCGGTCTTAAAAATCGCTCAAAGCCTACACCACACTGGGTAGTTGGATAACGGAACTCGGCTCGACATAGTACGGTATCCAGTGTTGTTACCATAGAGCTCATCCGTTTTATTGCCATAGCAGTCTGCTATAGTTGACCTTTACTACTAGCAAGATAAGGAAACATTTAATTTAGGCTTTTTTTTTTCGAAGGTTTTTCGTTGTTTTTGTAACAAACATGATAGCAATATTATAAAGGCAAACATTTCCCTTTTTTTTTGTTTAATATTCACACTTGATGAGGTGGAATATCAATCGAAAATTTTACTTTATTTCATTTCATAAGAATTGTTTTATTCCTTTACTTATGTACATTTAATTATAACAGAGCGATTAACAAAACTTGAGTCATAGTATCAATTAAAAATTAATGAAAATATTTCATCAGTTTGGCTTGTGGGATTGCTGAATGGAAATGAACAGAGTTTTTATCTTTCATTCTCGGAACTTTCACAAGCCGAACAAAATAAAATTATACAGTAAATAGTGTATTTAAAATTTAAGCAAAGCCATGTTGACTCCCTACTGCAGCGTTATGTACAGAACTATTCTGAGACACAATTAATAGCAAATATTAGCTCCTTCTTGCGTTGGGATTGTTATTCCACGATAAGCAGCTATAATATGAGTTGGTTGAAGAATTTAGTAGTAGACTGGGCGATGTTAAACTGCTTGGTTAAAAAGAAGCTTATTAGTTGCTCACTCATAGTGTTACAGGTTAATTATAGTGCACCATTTAAAGTAACGTAATAGGTGGGATTTGACCCCAGAATTTGTTGCGCGTACTACAGATTTATCAAAGTGCCATTTAAAGGTAAATATTAAATTGATTTTTAAATTTTTAAATAATTTTTACATATTTATTATTAATTCAATTGTAAGAAACTAATGCTTTAGTAAGGGGTTAGACTAAAGTAATTGATAATTAGTTTTAAAAATAGACTACTTTAAGAAAATGGAAATAAAATCACTACAAACATGAAAAAGCACTCCAATCGATTTCAAGATGCCAAATGTCATGTATTCATCCACAGTGTAGCTGGAAGATTCTCAAAATTTGGTTAACAAGGCAAGCTACAACGGCAGACTCAGTTGGCTAGATGAGCAATATAATTTCGATGGGTTTTATCAAAGTTTAAAATTGTGGATTATTAGCAAAATAAACTCAACCATTTTATAGACATGTCCCATAGCGAGATAACCTAGCCGATTCGCAGAAAACCTCACAAACAACCAAGGAGCTAAAAGAAAATTGGTATTGGCTGTGCACAAACAATAAAAATAACAAACAAATGTATCCGTTCTTGGAACTTCTCATCTGTAGCCGAAAGAAGACTGCTACTTTCGTCTGTGTTCTCTTCGTCGTTTGTCTGGTTATTTTTTGTATATCTCGTTGTCAATTACTGAGGCAATTTTTCACATATGTGAACATATGTAAACTTTTTAGTTTTAGTGTTATATCTTTGTTATTTGTGAAATTTTATATATATATATATATATATATATATATATATATATATATATATATATATATATATATATATAGGATGTACACAAAAAACACCGACAAACTCAGACAGGTGATTCCTTGTTGAAAATAAAGCAGGAAATATGCAAGACACTTTGTACGTAATTATGATATTAAAAGAGTAAATTCGCCATTGAAAATCAAATTTTAAAAATTTTATTTCCACATAAACCGAACAGCGAGCGATGAAGACTGACAAAACTCCAGATATTACCTGAAAACAATATGGCCGACAAACCGACAGTAAACACTAGTTTATACATTCTACCCTTACGAAAATAAAAGGGGGGCCCCCCTTAAATTGCTGACAACTTTTTTAGCGCCTGGATAATCCAACATTTAAGAGTGAATTATTGGGAAATGTGACCTTAGTAATAAATATGTCCGCTTGTAACGACTGTCTAGGACGCATAGTTCCCGTGCAAAACGCACGTCAAGTTTTGGCGTGGTGAAACAAAGCCTAGCGTGTATGCAACACTGCGTACACGAGTGTCTGGTTTATTCTGCAGCACCGCACAGACGATAGTGGACATTCATTGAAAATATCACGTACCGTAGCTTAAGTAGCTCACATATACGTAACCAACACTTTGTTCCTAGCTTAATTTGTGTGCTTTTTGAAAAATAATAATAATAATAATAATAAGTGTGCAAGCGAAACAACATGAGTATTTTATTATGTTCGTTAAACTGCTCAACAAAGCTCCAACGTTACACGAAACATTTGCATGTCCGTATCAGCACAAATAGTAGTCTACAATAATGAAGATGGGTGGGGCAGTCTCTTCTTTCTTAAGTATGTATTACGATTTATTTTAAAATGTGTTGTTTGTTAACATGTGCCGTTAAATCTTCTAGTATTACACACACACACACCATTAAAATAAATTGGTTCAAGGTAGACAGTTAATAGTTTACGAGTGTTCATATTAGATAACAAAAATGTTAACTGCAATAAACCCTTATGGTATGTAAAAAAACACAGCACTGCACTGCTTGTGTGACACTGATGTGGCATTTGTTTTCACATGCTTCAGTGGTAACTGACATTTAGGAAATCTCCATTAAAGATCAGACAGATACAGCTCTAGGGTCGAGGGATAGGGAAGGTAAGGAAAATGTGTTCGACGTATCACTATTGATATGAAATCACGTAATTGAGATGAGATTTTAATGTAGGAGTATTTTGGAGCCTAACATTTGACTACAAGTTTACAGCAGGGCTGTTTAGGTACCGATAAATCCAAACCGTCCACTCATTTTGAAGTGGAAAAGCTTAAAATTCAAAATTTTTTCATCTCTCTTTGCATGTCGCACAATTTTCAACACAACTTTCTAATAGAGAAAAACGCGCCTAAGAATGTCACAGACACGAGTACTTTACAAAATTAAATGACTTGGTGGCTGTTGGTTCATCTATTCCTGACGTCAATTTTAAACCAAAATTGCATGACATATTGCACAACACCAAAAAGTGAACCATATCCTTCATCACACGCCCGCATATGTTTGAGTCACTGACTAGTTTGTGGTTCGTAGATTTTAATTCATCTTAATAGTAAGTAAGACTAAAACAATAAAAGTAAAGACCGTTAGAATTTTCTTCGATGAAGTGTTTTGAAAATGTATTTTTAGTTTCTTACACCTGTAATAATGTTATTTTTCCTTCTTTATGTAGTATCAGCATTGGTATTGGCAATATCTGACAAAGCCCGAAAACAATATCGGCTCCCCTACACTTCACAATAGTGCCAGAATCACACAAACTGTCCAAATGTCTAACTTCGTGCATTGTACCCAAGATCTATTTATTTTACTGGTACATTTATTTTTTTTAAAGACATATTCACAAATTCAGCCAAGAACAAAGTGTTGGTTGTGGTTATGTGAGCTATTTAAGCTACAGTACGTGATCTTTACGATGAATGTCCACCATCGTCTGTGCGGCGCTGTGGAATAAACCAGACACTCGTGTACGCAGTGTTGCCTACACGCTAGGTTCTGTTTCACCACACCAACTATTCGTCCTAGACAGTCGCATTCAAGAAGACCTTTTTTATTTCTAAGGTCACATTTCCCAAAAATCACTCTTACATGTTAGATTATTCTGACGCTAAAAATCTTGTCAGCAATTTAAGGGCATGCTGAATAGACTGCCTTGCCATATAATGATTTAGGGATTTCAATGGTAAACAGAAATATAAATATCTCTGCAAATTCCGAAGATAAAGGTTTGAAACAAAAACCATATTGCGGGTATTGAATAGTTTTATATCGCTACATAAAATAATTGGTAATTTAGATCTTAGAAATTCCCTTTTTCGTGAATGTGAATCTACAAACCCACACAATTTCCAGGCTATACATTTTGCGGTGTTAAATTAACGTGACGATCTGCACTGTGGCCAGGCGATAAAAAAAGTCTGCGATGGCACTAGGTTATCTCTAATAGGAAAGGCTTGAGATCAATTCTTGTTTTTATGCCATTGCTGGACGCACGGGGTGGAGCGAGCGCGGTACGGAGGCAGGGCGAGAGGAAAGGGGAATCGTCGGTAGGGCGCGCGGTGAACTTTGAAGATTGTGTTTTGAGACAAGTCTATCCTTATTTTCATAAAATTCCTGAAAGCACAGGGGCGAGCGAGCGCGGTACGTAATATGTTGCGAGAGGGGAGAGAGGAAGCGTATTACCGGGCGCGCTTGCCATTATGACTACACTGCCTGGCTCGTGGAGGAACTATCATACATTATGAGTATACTAATCTACTGCAACCAAAGCCAAATACACTATAAACCTATACTAGACTGCTTGAACCGTTTGGCGAGATTTATGATTGTGTTGTCATGTCGAACCACCAGAGAACAGCAACCTACATTTAATTGATTTCAGATGTACGCAGCCAGCATAAAAAATCTGGGGAAAAATTCTCTCTGGAGAACATATTTCCGTTGTGCGGAGAAAATAAAAAAGAGCAGTACGATAAATAAGTAAAAAATTAATAAAATTTGTTAAAATATTAAAATACGATTTAATATTAAAATGTGTTAGTTTCACCTCATACCGCTAGGTAAGTTTTTACAAGCTTACTCTTAATATTTACATAGAGCTGTCCTGTATTAGTCTCTAGGGTGTTAGCCAAAGTAACTGCTGTGTCGTTTATACGCATTATGAATGCACATCAGTAATCGTTTTCTACTAATCGAAATGTGCATGCCTACCACAATAGCCAGTCTAATTATATTTATATATACACGTGTTTCTGTCAGGTGTTAATGTTCTATCCGTAACATTTTTTTTTATATCTCTAATAAGCTTAACATAAGGGGGTCACCAATTGAAAGTGAACAACAGTATACAATTAATTCTTATGTAGTGTTTGGAGTATTGGTAAGTAGAAAGTTACAAAACTATGTTTATTTGCTGTACAGTAAGGATGTATCTGCGGGAAAGTGCACTAATAGCAGAAGAAAAGTAAAACAGAGTACATAATGTTGCCAATCTGCCAGTGTCCGAGGACTCTGCAATTGCTAACTACTCGCGTGACGCATTATGTAAAGGACGTACTGTTCAGGGAAATAAGATATGTAACAAGTAGGTGCCATGTGCAGCTGTCAGTACATTGTGAGACAGTAGCTTGTGTGTTCGATGCCTAATCGCATATCATAATCTTTATGAAAAATGGCAAGAACGAAATATCACCAGAAAAACAGCTGTTGTGTAGTTGGCGAAAAATCTATTAAAAAGAGAATGAAGCAAGTTTACCTTATGTAATATGTAAGGCACGGTAAATGGGCTTTATGTCTCGTCGACAGCGAAGTCATTCAAGACAGTGTTCACAAATTGACATAATGACAAAAACTATGACAGGAGTCGGTTATGGTCTTTGTTCACGAACCATACCAGCATCCGTCTGGAGTGATAATTTTTGTTCTGTGTAGACAATATGGCGTACATTATTTTCAGTTGTTATTGTCATGCTGAAAATGATTATACTGTTACTGATGTAATGACGTTGGTTTTATGTGCGACAGATTTGCACGGTGTAACGGCATCAGAATCTCGTGATAAGAAGAGCAGAACCACTGGCATACTTAATCGGCTGCCCGGAATTGGGTCGGTACATGGGGGAAACATCTTGAGTGAATGAGGATTTTATTACGAACCCTGTGTTATCGCCATCCATGTCAGTCTACTATTACTTTTGTAGTTTAACATAATTATATACAATATAAAATATCAGAATGGGAATAAATATAAGAAAGTACTTAACAGTGCAATTAGTCATTATAAATACAAGGTTACATTTTTCGTTCTGCTTTTGAATAAACATTTATTTTAAAAAAATATTATGAATAGTTTGTAAAATGAATATACTGAAAGAGACAATAGTACTTGAAGTAATTTGTTGCATCCGTTTCCGTAAACACTGTACAAAGATAATGTTTATTCAGCCAAATAGCTTACACGGTGCTTTTATTTACTAAATACACATGCTCATCATTGTGCATTGCCATTTTAGGCGAAGAACCCTGACATATATTTTTACAGCGGTTTTCAGGCAACCGTGTTTTTCACTATGTTATTCTGACTATCGGCAACGAAAACAGCTCACCCGCTTCAACATCCAAACTGGAATTTTGATATTTCGGTACTGATATTGTCTCTCAAGCCTGTAATGTTAGGCGTATGCCTGTATGCCGTTTGAAATGCTGAAGAATATTGGATTTTATTAATATAATTTATCGATCGTTTGTTACCTTTTGTTACTTAAATGTCCATTAGAGACTACTACTGAATTTTGATACCATATCAGTCTGTTCATTTAGTTAGTCTCACAATATCGTAGGTATTCTTTACGAGTTCAATATAACATGGCAGGATTTAATGGCACTACCAATTAACAGTCAGAATTATTAGTTTACCGACAGTTGGTCTGCATTTAATTTCAGATATAGCATCTAAACTGTGGTCTGAAGGTCATTTCTTTCAGTAAATAAATGTAACTGTGCATGTTAAAGATTAGTAAAGTGCAAGTGTTAGCACTACCAAGTTGGTTGACTGCGAAAAAGACCATGCCACTTCACGTGCTGTCTATCGAGATCCCTGATAGTGTGAAAAGACGCAGTATGTGTTTCCGATTAACGTTACATGTTTGTCGAAACCGTTGAGTAATCAATATAATTTTTGCGTCAGACTAACGCTTACGTAAATATGTTTACATGTAGTTTAATTAAAGATAGCCCTGTTACAAAATTAACAAGTTTACTTTAAAATCCAATGAAATATTTAAGTACTTTGAGCTTCGAAAGGCTATCATGAAATAATTTTATTCAGGTTATCATTTTACAGTCCTATCGATACATATTGTAGTACTATCTTCTGTTTGTGCTCGAGCATGTAAATATTGGTGCATTTATTTTATTAACGAGTACATGTAACATTATGCGACATCTTACAAGTATTACACATGGACATTGCCCCGCGGACGGAATGCTAATATTCGGTAAAACTCGACATTTAGACAAGACATAGAAGGCCATGCAAGCAAACAAGTGCTGTTAGACCAGTTTTACTCAAGAGTATTCACTTCTTACGATAAAGTTTTTTTTTGCGACAAAATTACAAATAAACACGCAATAAATTCACGATGTTAACTATTTACATTATGTATAAAATTAAAAATTTTCATTTTATAGCAAAAGTCGACTGTAAAATGTATTTATTTATTTTCAAAATCACCAGCTGTACTCTTAAAGCCTTGATGGACGATAACTAACAAAATTCTCCTAATGTATTTATTATTTCCATGATAATGAGTTTGTGATATAAAAACGTACCAAAGCCAATTTAAAAGGAGCATATTTTACAATGTGAGAAGTTAACAAAGTAACTGAACATACAACTTTCTGTAGCAAATATCAGCTGTCTTTTTATGCAAACCTAGGTCAGTTATTCATATGGTGTCACATTTCTTTACACGGACAAAACAGAATATGTTAATTGCTGTAAATTTAAGAAATATGGTAAGCTATGGGCTGATAATGTATATTCGTAAACATTATTTGAAATGTAATCGACGTGTGACCTGTGGTACGGTCACAATTCCGGTCGAGAGAAAGCTGGGGTGAAGCTTTGACTCACGAGATAGACTTGTTATCCCGTCCGGCGCAAAGAACACGCGGTGAGATAAGGATGGTGGATAAGTAACGGAATGAGAAAGTTGGGAGAAATGGGAGTGCCACGAGAAAACCCACCGCCCAACAGCAACGTCACGCTTCCCGCATGCAAAAATTCCTGATTTACTCCGCCAAGGTTCGAAACTAGGTTGCCTACGTAAGACTAGAGATCTAACCCCTCCACCAACCTGGGCCATAAATCGGTATAAATAATGTCAAATGTACAAATATTAATTTTTTTTCGGAAAACATCTTTTTAGTACATTAGATCGAATTCGAGTTATCAAATAATATACTTTTCAGGAAAGTTAAAATTAAAGTGTATAAGTAATCACAAATATGTATGAGCCATAGATCGCTGTGGCTGAGTGGTCAGACCACTTTCCATCCACCAAGGCAATTGGGTTCGATCTTCAACGGTGTCGACGCTTGTTTATATATATATATATATATATATATATATATATATATATATATATATATATATATATATATATATATATATTGTTACAAGCTTGCGGGCTAGATACGTTTTGGGATGGAGGTCTTGATAAAATAAAGAAAATAAAGCTTACCTAGTTTATTTACAACTGTACATACAAAAATAACCTATGTCTACAATGATTTACCACAATAAATGTCAAACAGAACAAGTAACTACTATTTACACAAAAGAAAAGAAAAAAAGTCTACATAAGTTCTCTGTATATGGAAAGGTTACTAGTCACTTGCAATGGTGGACCCAAAGAAATAATACCGCAGAATCTTTCTGGCCTAGAATCACCTTCTTCCTCCTACTTGCTGCGGTCCCACTCGCTGGATGCCCTTGAACAGTCGTCGCAATCCAATACTTGTCACTATCACTTCTGATCACACTAGGCACCTGCCAGCAAAAACTCTTTCTCTCCTGCAGCAGCTCCCCCTTATATACCTCACCCTCCTTCTTCTAGAATTATCTCGGCGGGTCTCTGTTCTCCCACCTCCTGGAAAGATGTCGCTTCAAAGTCA
>PNEQ01020538.1:0-10127 GCA_003012365.1 Medauroidea extradentata | reverse complement strand
TTTTATGGCAAAAGTTTCGTAGGTATGTTCTTAAAAAAATAATGTTGCAAATAATTAATGAAGTATCTTTGTATTTTTATTTTGTTGATTATAACATTTAATGATGCCCCAATGCAAATTTTACCACAATATGAAAATAAAGAGATACCACTCCGGACAAGAAGTTCACTTTGAACGTGTGCAGGTTTGACAGTTGCACTGGACCTGAATTTATTTCAAACCTCATAACTCACTATTCAAATTAAAGTGGTTGTGTAACCACATAGAATGATGTCATGTTAATGCTTTGTTTAATTGGCTAGCTAAACATAAAAACAAATCATTTAATAATATGGCTGACAGCAGGAATTGGTACAGCAGTATGAAAAAAAAGAACTGGTAAATTAACACTTTGTAATTATTTTTACCACAAACCAAAAACATAAATAAGTTTAACTATTTGTAGTTACAAACCTCTGTGACTGTTACTACTAACACTTCCAACGCAAATTTGCTGTTACTTGCACATGCAGTGCAAAAGTTGTTTGTTGTGTAACCATATAAAGATGGTACATTCAACTGAATGTGTTTAAATGTGACTGTCTAAATATGTCCGCAATAGGATGGTCAGTATTCTGTGTAACTGTAGCGTAAATAGTTAATGTAAATGAGAAAAATGTTTAACTACTCAGTGCCAACATAGTTTCATTTCTTACACTTATTAAGATACTTGTGCATATTATACATATTATCAGTCATCAATTACTATTACCATGAGAACATGTTGAGAAGAAACTTATCTACAGTTGTTATGTGCACACAAACAGGCTTGCTTAAATTCAATCACTATTACTGCTGCTACAAGGTTTCATATGTTTCAACTTACAAAGGTGCCACTTCAAATCTGCACCAATCAATCTCATTTACGACCCACAGTTACACAACTGCTATTTGGTAATATTACTAGGATGTAAAAAAATTTCAGTACTATTTTTATGATTTGTGTTAAAAATGCAGACATTACTTGTACTGTAATTTAATTCTCAAAAGTAAAAAAAATCTGTTTATTAGTTGTAGCTGTAATTACTTACTTTATTTTGTATTATTTTTTATTCCCTTACATAAAATAAACTCGTTCAAAATCTTTAAAAAATTTATGACATTTTGTTGTATTTGCTGAAAATCATAAAAATGCAGTACAAAAACCCTCGATCTAACAACTTCACACAGTGCCAGGTAATTACGTCGTTAGATCGCCAATGTCGTTAGTCCTGAGGTAATTAATTTTGACACCCCCAAAATAAAAAAAAATTAAAAGTGTTTTCTTTTTCTCTCTTAAAGTAAACATAGAGCAATTACCGACTTAAAATAAACACATTTTTCGTTGTAATTATATTTTAGTATAATGAAAAGGTGTTTTCCAAATAAAATGGTGCTCCATAAGTCCCATGTGCCGTGACGCATGCAGGTGCACTCTGTCTGGTTATGTAGGATGGGGGAAGTGGAGAATGGTCAGCTGGCCTTGGCTGGTTTCCCTCTCAGCTTGCGGTGCGCGCGTGATTCATCCTTCTTTGCCTGGCACAGAGCTAACACAGACCACAACAGAGCGACTCTTTATTATGTATGTGAAAGTATACTGCAATGATTTAAAATCTTTCTGTACAGCCATTGAGTCTATTTTTTTGTAATTGTGTATGAACTGTTACAGCTTGTCACCATTATAAGATTTTAAGCGATAGTAATAAAAATGCATATAAAAAAATTTCTGTATTTTTTTAAAAACCAGTGCATTATGCATGAACATGAATTCGGAGCCACTTTAAAGGGCTGAAAACTGACTTCTCAAAATGCTGTCACTATAAAATTACTGAATTACAAATCGCTTTAAGTCTTTGGCCTACAGAAAAAATTGTAAAACTATGCACAACCTACCAGTTTAAAGCTCTGCGAATAGAGGCACAGTGGCTCTCAACACACTTGTCGCAGTCACATTAATCGCTGTCCTGTTGAGCAAGCATAATCAAAAACCTTATCAGCCCACATGTAGCATTCGGGACTAGTTGTAGGCCGTTTTTACGCTGCAGCCACAAGCCTAATGTGCCTAGTGATCAATAACACAGAGAAAGTGGTCAAGGTCAAGACGAGCTCAACACTAATGCCACAACCTGATGTAAAGGTAGAGAAAAAAATATGACATAATGCCAGATTGTTTTCTTTTTCTGCTTCTTTTACGGACTGAGTGCCATGTTGGCCCTTTTGTTGTTTTGCAGTGCTATAATGAGGAAAAAAAGAACATGTCTCTTCACCCCCCCAATCCTATGGACACTCACTAGGTACAGAAACAAAGACGATGACTGGGAGAAAGTGGGAGAGTGGATCTGCTTCGCGGCCAGACAGGCTGCAAGTTGCATGTGACTCGGACAGTCTGCAGTTGAGGATAGACTTGTCATTCTGGCCGCCTCAAAATATTTATTGAGTGAGTTAAGATAGATGTTGAGCAATGGCAGGAAGAAATAAAGGAAAGAAACTGGAGAGCCTTGAGAACACCCACATTACGCCATGGCAGTGTCCATTATACTACATTCACCCAGTGCTGTGGTATACGCCATGTACCCTCTCGTTGATTCAGCCCAGTATAGTATACCTTCTGCTCTCTGGCATATACCTTCTTACTTGGTCTTCAAGCCGCTATAATTACCCATTACGTTCTTGCATTTAGTTGAAATAAAGCTTACAGAATATAATGACGCATCGACTGACATACGTAAAAGGAAAAGAAGTATTGAGCAGGCTGGTAACTTCAAATGTTATCTGAAGAGACAGCAGACATGGGTTACATTTGCGTGAAGTCTGTGGTGCGTGTAAAAAGAGTAATGTGAGCGTGTGTGACATACTGCTGTCTAAGCATACAACCCTTTGCTGCTATTTACCGCTGTCAAGGTGAAAAAAGCCGGCAAATTTATCTTGTAGAAAATAATGTGTTGCTTTGGCTGTAAATGAGACATGTAGCGCTTATGCAAGAAGTTAAATTACTAACTTTTTCATGCGTAGCAAGGTTGTAACGCACACATTTATTAGTTGTGTCTATAACATAAACTCTTTCGTGGGTTCACAAAGTAGTCTTTAGAATCGAAGTAGTATAAAATAGGGACTTTCCACATGCAACTTGTCTGGCTAGGTAAAACTCACTTTGTCAGTAGTTTTCCACATTTTTCATCAAAATGTTCTTTATTTGCCACAAAGACGGCCGTCATTTCCTTATTTCCCTCGAAATTTCTAGAACTTCACTCCTAGCAAAAAAAATGCATTACTTGAGGACACATGATGCTAATGTCTGATTTAAAAAATAGGTTGTGAATCCACAGTTGTAGATTTAGGACTGGTAAATGAAATCTTGCAAGAGCTTGCTGCACTGTAGAAAGAAAGCTAGTCAAAGTAGGTAACACTCCCTAGAGTTGCACGCCTAATAAAAGGAACAATACGTATGACTGCGTGTCTAAAAGGTGAACCAGGAGGACATGATACGCTTTCCTTAAATGCTGCATAGGACAGTAGGTTTCAAAATTTCTCAATGTAACACAATGTGAAAATTGTTTCTGTGAATGCTAAACAATTTATTCTGAGCACTGTAGATAGAATGAGATATAGGTTATGTAGATAGAATGAGACATAGGTTATGTTCTGGTGCAAACTATGAAAATTACTAGTTGTTGCGAGACATAGCGATATTAAATAATCTATTAAATTAAAGAAAAGAGGTGTACGTTATGTCGAAAATGTAAGTGATAAGAATCTGCAGGTATTAAATATAAGTGAAACCCCCATATTACAAGGGTTAAGAAACTTGGCCGACAACTCGCAATACAAATATGTTCCAGATAAAATTATATATTGCTAGTGCTAAAAATCACTTCTACATTGCCATGTTGAACTGCAGAGTGTGAGCAAGTGCTCATTTTGTGAATAACACCTTCACTGATCTCAGGTCATTACTGCTGGTTTCTGTCTCCTACCTTATGTTTATTAATTCAGACTGCCAAAAAATTGACCAGTTCACGCCAGAGAAATACCAAAGGAGTCATGTCTTTTAAGCCATTGTACTGTAATGGACGCAAATTCAAGAGTTTGTGGTAGTAATGCATAGCTAGTATAGTTAAATAAGCAGTGGCGGAGCCAGGGGCGGTTTTGGGGGTCATAACCCTCACCCCTTAACAAAAAAAAAAAAAAATTAAAAACTATATATAATAAAGTTAATAGTTTTTTGAGTGGTAGAAAATTCTGTTTAGTTATGAAAACTGCTAAAATAGCACTATTTTGTACCCAAAAATCCAAAATTTTACCGGCGAAGAAACCGTGGACACCACCCCTCCTCCTCCCCCATCAACTTAAAATGCCTGGTCAGGGTTTCTTTATAATATTCCCTCCTTAACATAACGATTCTATCATTACAAAAACTGCTTAAGTAGCACTATTAGCACCTTCAAATCCCAAAATTTCTCTTGCGAAACCCTACGTACCCCAGGCTTAAAAGGGGTGGTCTGTGTTCCTTTATAATATGGGCACAAAATATTAAACAATTCCAAAGTAAAACATTAATAAAATTTTCGCATGTAGAGTATTCATTGTTTAGTTTCGAAAACATCTAAAATAAAAATTTTTTGCACCTGGAAATTACAAATTTTCCCGTGTGAGAACCCGCTTAAAGGAGTGGTCTGTGTTCATTAACAATATTATCTCCCTTCACCACAAAAAAATTTAAACAATTTCACATCAAAAATTAATAATATTCTTCCCTGTAAAATATATAATTCTGTATTTAGTTTTTGAAAAAATGCTGAATAAACATTATTTTCTGCCTTGAAATCCAAAATTTTTGAACAGGTAGACCTGTGGAATCTCCCCCCTCCTATTTTAATGGGGTAGGCGTGGCCCTTCAAAAAATGTTCAAGTGTACACACCCCTTCCATTTTTTTTCTTTTTTCACACAAATCCTGGACTGAAAATGTGACTGTAATAGTTTTTATCTCTTAGTTTTAAAGTTACAATGAAATACATACACTATATGTGTTATTTTTCGCTAACTTAATTATTTTATTTTTATTATTACATTTGAGGTGCAGTTGCGACTCTGAGTAAGAAATAACCATACCCAAACTTTTGAGTACCGGGTATAACCCGTGACAATTTTGGCACAACAACACTGCACTCACCACTTCAGAATTACAATCTGAACAATTGTGACAATTAATTACTGTGCCAACCATGAGTCCAGATTGGCAATAAGGAGTAAATATTAGGTTTGTGTGAATATTCTATGTAACAGAATACTAACAAAGAATCGGAACTTTAACTATTGTTTTGATAAGAAAAGAGGCAGAACCGAATAAAAAAATTTTGAGTTTAATAGACAAATTTTTGATTAGCTATCAAACATTTGTTTACAGATAACTTTCAACAAAAGTTTTACTTTGTTTAGCCACTTACCCTACTGAATAATTGTAAGTTGTTAACATACTGTATTCAGACTCAATAGAAAATAATTGCATAGGCCAAATATAATATGTTACTGATACTAATAATAAAATTTGTGACGGGTCTATTCCGATCCCAGAATCGATTGCCCATTGACTCCGCTGGAATCAAAATCTAATTGAATTCATAGTTTTGAAGTCAAAATGATAGATTCACGAAATAAATCATATAGAGTACATTTTTAGTCTCGCAGGTAATAACCCTATTTCACTAGGCCTCACGGTGCCCGAGAATGATGTCGTAAAACAGTTGTTTCGTATAATCGCTGTGTCATAAAATCCAGTATACGTAAAATCGTGATTCTGTTACTGACTTACGTAAATGGTTTGTGTACGAATGGCAAAGTATTTGTGGTTATCACTCTATTGCAGTTGCAGTAATGTAGCCAGCAAAAATGATATTCTTAACACTACTGGTATTAAAATTGAACTTAAACCTTCATTAATAACTTGTGTGGCATAACCTCCAGGATATTTGTTTACAAAAATTTCATGTATTTAATTCAGTAGTAAATTATTCTACGTCTTGCTGGGTAGATACTAACATCTACCGACTATTTTTACATATTTTTGGCCTTCAAAAATTGCTACTCTTCTTATGAAGGTGTGAAAATTTTTGGTAACCTAAAAATTGTTTGAAAGTTAAGCTGTAAGCTGTGGAATCGTATCATGTTTCAAGGAATTGGGTTTTCCGTCACAAATGAAAACATGAGCCCCGGTTTTTTTTTCTGTACGAAATTTTGATGAGTGTCATAATTTGTTGTAACAAAGGCCACTTTTACCTCGCAGCGAAGCGTGCATCGCTTGGCGATCGATGCAGCCTAGATCCTTTGTCTCGCCAGCCCACAACTATTGAGTGGAGAAAACGAGGATCTAGGTCCGTATGCTTAGATCCTGTCTCGCCAGAACAAAACTCTCGGGCGGAGAAAACGAGGCTCTAGGTACCATGCCACACATTAACGTGTCTAGTGTTGGCTGGTGGGCGACAACAGCACACAGGAATGCGTTGACCTTGCAAGCACCTGTTGTAGCCCGGCATTGCCATGTAGCGCGCGGCGTGCCTCAGTCCGACATTGCCAAGTCGCGCACAGCTGCTGGCAACTGATGATGTCGCCGGCCACCTGTGCCGCCGCCATGCATTTCCTTGACTCTTGGGCGCCGGGAGGGCAGTAGTAGCCAATGTTTATATAACGGTAATAAATGCATTAAAAATATTTCAGCTAAATTTTTAGTGTTTCTGGCAAAGGAAAAAAAATATTTTTGTTGGGAATTTCAAAAGAAATGATTTACCTTTTTTTTTTGTCTTTTTTTTTTTTTTCTACCTCAAGATTTTGTAGCCTACCTTCAAAACCATGACTCGTCTTATGTGCGGGGTCGTCCTACGTGCTAGGAAATACGGTATAATACACTAAAAAATAGATCATACAAACATGTTCTGTATTAACAAATCAGTGTTTTTTTGTAGCTAACAGCTTTCAGCAGTTTTTAAGAAGTACATTGCATCCGTGGAAATGATGCTGATGAAAAGTGATAAATGCTTGTACAGTTTCAAAGCTACTATTAGTGTTGTTAGTTCCATTTTCTTCCACAGCATCAGTTTGGAATTTCAAACAACTGGTGCCTTCCATACTTTGAAATTACTTTAAAACGACTGCCGCAATCTTTGGTTTTCATTTAATCAAAGTTAACAATTTGGAAAATGGGTACAGGTTCTCATGATTTTGTGTTTTCATTTGAGTTTCGTGAAACTGTAAAATAATTCTTTACTTTTCATGGTGTAAATTCAAATGAGCAAAATTTTAGTAAAAATACAACAGTACAATTGTGAGATAGGCATTCATATTACAGTAAAACTCTGTTCCCACTTAAAAAGTTTTTCCCTTATAGTAAGTTTGAATTATATATACCACTTCTGTTACTACAATAGTAAATTCACCCTTTCAAGAAGTTTTTCTCTGTTAATAAGTATCAGTTTTTCAGTCCCTTCAGAAACTTCTTAACAGAGTTTTACTGTATTTGTTAACAATAAAATTAAGGAATCAGATTTATTTAGTAAACAATTTAGGGGATAAACTCAAAGGTAGGTATGTTTCTTTAGTTCTCTTACAGCAGTAATACATATCATAATGACGTATTGACTCATGATTGTATTTATGTGTACAGGGTACAAGCCAGCCAATCCAGCTGACACTACAAAGGCCACGAAGCATTGTGACTGCCAACAATAAACCAGTATTAACCAGTGCGGGCATCTTGAATCCACAGAGGCTCAAGTTAGCCACACCAAATGTTGGTAAGTTGGTAGCATTTATGTTTATTACTAATTTATTTAAGCTCTTGATTTTTTATTTTATGTGGAAACTATTTTAAATCTCAGAATATCAAATTTTAAATATTCTCAATTTTTTTGTCAATTGGCCAGTGTATAAAGTTAATGAGGAGTGTTATTCAAGGCACTTTTTCGACATGTAGGGAGGTTATGAGGGACAGTCACTGCATTTCGCTCATGGTGGCGGGAAACCTGTTGTGCTCATTTTTATGGGTTTGCGAATAGTGGTTTTAGTGTTTTGAATAGTTTTCAAAAGAATATTAATTGTTATGAATAATTTTCAAATATTTTTCGAATAGTGTTTCTTTAAATTAGGTATACATTTGCCAGTGCATAAACTTGCATTTACAAGGAAATATAGAATTCCACTTTGCTTTATTAATACACCTATCCCTCATTTAGCATGACCTCAAGCTGCGCGAATTTAATTAGAGCGACCAAAATTTTACTGTCCGATTTTCTTTTAACACGAGTTTAATTTCAATTGACGCGAAATAGTTCAGCGACCTTTGTTGCGCGCAGTTTGTAAGAAGCTGCGTCTTTTTGTACACCCCTGAGCGCGCGTGCTATCCTGGCATGACGTCATACTGCCTGGTTGAAAACTAACAGCTGTGCGCGGCCGGCCGCCGCACCTATGGTTCAGTATCATCATGGCTCCCAAGCGTAGTGCTACGTCGGCTTGTTCCGGTGATCCAGTGAAGAAGCGCAAAACAATCTCTCTCGAGACTAAGCTTAAAGTGTTACGGCGGGCAGACGCTCGTGAAGGACATACTTATATTGGTCGCGCATTAGGTTTAAGTGAATCGACTGTGCGAACAATCATAAAATATAGGAATAGTATTGAAAGTTTGTGCACATCGGATGCAGTTGGCTCTAGCGGCAACATTTTCGGCGTTCGGTATAGGAACAGAAATGAGCACATGATTCATATGGAAAGATTGTTAAATGAATGATGCAACGAAAAAAATCACGGGCGAGACAGAACAGGTGTCAACCAAGCAGTGATACGCGAAAAAGCATTGCTAATTTTTGATAAATTTAAAAGCAAGTATCTAGACAGTGATAAAAATTTTACTGCAAGTAACGGGTGGTTTGAAAAGTTCGTAGACAGATACAATCTGCATTCTGTAAAGAAGAAAGGGGATGCAGCAAGTGCAGATGAAAACGCAGCTACAAACTTCCCAGCCGTAATTGAAGATGTCATCGTAGAAGGAGAGTACAGTCCGCAACAAGTGTATAACACAGACGAAACCGGCCTCTATTGGAAGAAAATGCCAGATAGGACGTATATTTCCAAAGAAGAGAAATCAGCACCAGGCTTTAAAATTTCAAAAGACCGTTTTACACTTTTGCTAGGTAGCAATGTATCTGGCGACCATAAATTGAAGCCACTTTTAGTTTATCATTTGGAAAATCCACGGGCACTGAAAGGATTTTCCAAGAACCATTTACCAGTAATTTGGAAAGCTAATCGGAAAGGCTGGATCACAATGGCTATTTTCAGCGACTGGTTTCGGAACCATTTTGTACCCGCAGTAACTGCATACAACAAGAGACACAATCTCGACAATAAAGCATAATTAATATTGGATAATGCACCTGGCCATCCGACGGAATTAGACCACATGTTTGAAAATATCAAGGTTATCTTTTTACCGAAGAACACAACGTCGTTGTTGCAACCCATGGATCAGGGGATTATTTCCACTTTGAAAGCCTACTATCTCAGACGGACATTTCGTCAACTTATCTCGGCAACTGACAGCAATGAAAAGCCGACTATCAAAGAATTCTAGAAATCGTACAATATTAAGCATGCAGTCGACAACATTGCTGCGTGTTGGGAAGAAATTACGCAGTCAAGTCTTCGTGGAGTGTGGAAGAAAATTTGCCCCTTCTTTACCCAAGAATCAAGGGATTTGAGCCTGTCGATGATCATTTGGAAGATGTTACAGTTGATATTGTAGCAATGGAGCATGGTCTGGGATTTAATGAGCTCTATTCGAATGATATTCAGGATCTGTTGGAATCACATTCTGTCCAGTTAACAGCAGAAGAAATTGTTGAAAACGACGGGGAGCTGTGTTCCACACCACAACAAGAGGAAGAAGACGTAATTGCACCCAGAAAAGAGTTTGAAAAGAAAGAAATTTCAAAATTCTTCAGTTTGATAAACGAAGCATTTTCAGTTCTGCATGAAAATGATCCGAATGAAGAAAGAAGAAATGCTGTTATTCAAGGGATGAAGCGGGAGTGTGAAGTTTATAAAAATTTGTTAGAGCAAAAGA
>PNEQ01020537.1:6482-19881 GCA_003012365.1 Medauroidea extradentata | reverse complement strand
CAAAATGCATAATTAAAAAATTATCCACTATTACACTATCCAGAAACGTTGACTACACAGATATCTCAACCACCCGCCACCGCTGTTGGAAAAGAACTGACTTGAACAGTGAGTGGAAGGAATGCAGAACCGTTGACAAAGGCAAGGGATGGGCCAGCCGGCTGGACGTAGTCGGACTACCTGATGTGACGTCACAGGCTTTCTATCTACAGGGGGTGGTGCGTCACTGCGAGGTAGCACTCTCCCGTGTCTAGGGCGACGAGCGACTAATTTCTGTTTTCAATCCACCTTCTTCCAAGAACTGCCAAGGCTTTAGTGTATGTAATCTTCGTAATCTCTCACTCCCATTCTTAGACATGGTCACGTGTAATCAGTCAGCTGCTCAGCGTTTCTAGCTCACTACCTCCTTGCAGTCATCACTTATAAAGCACATATTTCATTTTATTTATAGGCCTGAAATTCGTTGGCAACAGCACACAAACAGCCACTGCGTGGACTCACAGCACACGCACATGAAAATAGCACACGATCAGCGCACAAGAACTTGAATTTTTAACTTTTCTGTCCGCTGTGCGCCGTGTTCTGTGCGCAGCCAATCAAGAAGTAGTACGAATACTACGCTAGTATATTTAATTATTTATGAAGTTGTGTAAATATAATTATTTATTTCAATCGTTACGATTTTATTTAATTATGAAAGCTGAGAATAAATCAATTTAACGCAGTAAATTGTCAAATAATTTGGGTCATTTCTAGGTTGTGCACGAATATAGTATGATATTATATGCGGTTTGTGTGCGGTTATGATAATTGTGTGCTGTGACTCACTTGAATGTAAAACTATTTGTTTCAATTCACTTGTATAAAATATATGTGGGATAGTGCACAAAGCATTTAACTTATAAATATACAGTTTCGGTAAACTAAAACACTGAAAGAGACGAAGAAATTTTGCTGATGATATTTGACAAACTATAAACTTTTTATGACAAGTGTATAGCTCCGGTGATTCTAAAATCTCGGAAGATATGTAGTATACCTCTCACAAACCATCCACCACATAACGACAGATATTCTGAACTAGAGCAGTTGTGTAATATTTAGTTACTTTGCCGTATTAATTTTTCGCAAAACAGCGTTGTTAACATAGTCGGAAGAATAGTAATATTTTTATGGTTTGTATTTGTTTTGGCATGCCCGTAAGGAAATTGCAAGCGTCTGTATTCTATGGGCTGGACAACATGTTTGTTTTTATGTAGGTGGTGAGTTGCTATGATTTTAAAAGGATCCATATCGTAAATGTGATAGGCTATTGAGCGGAGGGAGCATGACGTTGTAAACTTGTGTTCAAAATGGAAACAGCTGACTCTAGGACACGCGGTTTACATGTTTTGAAGGATGAAGGAAGTCGTATTTTCGTACCTGTTTTCGAGCCAATTGCCGATTTTAGATATGCATTTGTGCATAAGAAATCAAAATAAGATTCTAAGCAAAATTAAGTCATGTTTAGATTGTATGTAAAATGTTATGCTTGCTGTTGATACGTCATTGCCATGGGGAAGCTCACGCGTTAAAAAACACAAAACACACCGTAATATTACAATATTTCCTATTATGTTTTGCACCTTCTTGTTTGTTACCAGAGAAGCACATTTTGCGCTCCAGAAATTATCTCAATACCCGAAGTGTAGTCAAAGTATGGCCGACAATAGAAAAATACATACATTTTTAGTCTTGAATATCAAACTGAGATTTAATCCAGACACATTTTGTCCTAAAGTCGAACCGTATGTAAGCATGTGGAGATATAGCTGACGCTCCATCTACAGTACTACTGTACGTTATTACCTCTACGGATCGAGCATGTTTTAGTGACAATACAATCCAAACAATCAAGAAAGTTGTCCAGGCAATAGCTTGTTAGTGGCAGAGATAAGAGAGTAGTACACAGGAGCATTAGCAGCCGATACTGAGGCCAAATCCACTTCGTTTATTCAAGTAGCAATATGACGGAGTACAATCAGCTGTTCCTGTATGCGTATTGAGAAATGAGGTTATGGTTGGCCTAACCACAGCCGCATTATACACGTTGCTATGGTAACAAACAACATATATTATAATTACCAATATGGCGATGGGCTCCTCCCGCTTCCGTTTCAAGTCCTCATACCCCTTGTCCTAAGACGTGCGTTATGCTCCATCTGTATGTTTCCCTAATCTCTGGTTAGTGGCTAATACCAAAATGGCGTCGATGTGCACAAATCAATGTAAACAACGTAAGTAGTATTACTCAATAGTTCCTGTGATTTTGCTATAAACTAAAATATTTTTATGCCGACACTGGATCTGTCCTACTCTATGAACATTAAAAAAAATTGTAAGACAAGAGTCAGTGTTTAAAAATTATTGAGACGCAACCTAGAATCTTTAGGTCTATATTATTTATTATTATATCTTAGTGCAGTTAGTATTTAAAAGCATTTTTTAATATCTCTAAACGTCACTAAAGTGGAGAAGTTTTTATACATAAATATTCATCACAAACTCGGATTTAGTTTTGTTCTAATACATCGTCTTATCGCCGATGCTATACTCGGAGTACGGCGCCGGGAAAGTGGCTATTCATCAACAGTTGGAAAGTTCAACAATATTCAGTTTATTTTTGACGAACCATCATATTTCAGTAAATGTTATTCCAGCGTGCTTCTAGCTGTCCCAATTTAACTTGTAATTCGAGGCACAGAAATGTTGAACTATTCGTCAGAGAATTTCTGTTGGATTATTTCTGGGGAAAATAAATATAATTGAATCAGAATTCCCAAGTCTAACCAAAAAAACAAGCCTAAATTTCAATTTTGTTTCTCTTCATGCAGAGCTGATTAAAGTCTCTTACCTGTATAAATGTATTATTTCAGGAATTTAATTTCAGACACTGGCGGCTGGCTTTGTACTTATTTAGTAGTTTTGCTAGAACTATTTCTTGATCTGTTCTGTTCGTTGTAAATGCGCAGTGTGTTAACTTCCAAAAGTATGTCGGAACTATCCCAGTTTCTTCCGTTTACTATGCGATATTTGTACGAAGAATTGAAACCGCCATACATAGAATGAGTGTTTACAGTCCACTTCAGTTGTTAGCTAGGCCTACCAATACTGTTGTGTTATATCTGTATTAGATATTCTCATTTACAACTTTAAACGAAACATTTGTTTACATACATTTTCTTTTATTGTTATGGAAGCCGTAACTTTTTTGTGTTTACTAATTTGAAACATAGCCTTGACAGAATAATGTTTGCTCAAAGTTGGGAACACTCCACAACTGAACCTTTCAAAATTAAGTACAGAAATAAACATTTCATGTTGTATTTTACTCACAAAATTCGAGTTTTGATTGATGTTAATTCGTTTAAGTGTAGTGTTTGCATAAAAAACCTAAAACGTATGACAACTTCTATTTTTAGCTTTTCATGCTCTCGTTAGGGCCTTGGCTTGTACGTTTGACACACAGTACAAAAAATAGTTTTATTAGCCTTATTTCCTTTCATGAAATAAACACATGAAGAATTTGAAGCACTTAAAGAGCATGCTTGAAAATCCACTACGTGTTCCTGCCGTCAGGCAGGGTCATACCACAGAATATTTAGGAATACAGAAGTGAAATAGCTGGTAGGACAGCAGTCTCACACGCCAGCAAAATGGCTTCCCTGGCCAGCAACATGGCGGATACGCCTTCAGCCAATCAGCGTAAAGCGACTGCCCTGCTAGCCGGCAGCCAGGCCAATAGGAAACGTGTCATAACATGCAGAAACCAAACATACACGGGGCTGGAATCAACAACCTCGGTCAGCCAATACGCGGCCAAGTTCGCCCGTATCAAACGAGCCGTCACGTCATTTCACGTCTGTATTACTATTTAGTCTGTGGTCGTACTGTGCATGAGAGAGGGCTGGGGTGAAGACTGGGCCGGCTGCTCGACTAGCGAAAAATGCATGCCTGTCGTCCTCCGGCCCGAGGAATGGATGAGGTGTCATGTAACCTACATGGTCTCGCTATGTTGTTATAGCTACCACGTCAACATACGTTTACGTAAGTAAATTGGTTGGCTTGGGTGGATTTCAAATAGAGTCGTGTAAAATATGAGCCGAAAGAAGTTTGCTTGCGTCCAAAATTGGAATGAACCAAGGCAATTGTTATCACGCATTCGATGAACCTGGCAAACCTCTTGTAGTCGAGCATCCTGTTCAAGTTGCCGAGAAGACTCAATTCCTGGTTCCTTTTCGTAAACACGCGGAGTGTATTGAAACTCTTGAGTGGTAGGCAGGTAGAGGTAGGTAGATGGGAGTCAACTGCGAGATTGTTATAAAGACGAAACAATTTTCTCGGACAGGCAAACAGGGAGGGAATCGCTCATGATCTGTTTATAGAAGCGATACTAGCATTAGGCTGAAGTGATTTCGGGAAACCATTGAAAACTCCGTACCAGGTATCAAACCAGGGTAGGTAGGTAAGTGGGCTTTACGTCTCGTCGTCAGCGAGGTCATTATAGACGGTGACACACAACTTGGTGCAGTGACGAGAGCTGGGAGTGGAGTCAGCCATAGCTATTTTTAAGGAACTATATCAGCATTCGCCTAGAGCGATTTAGGGAAACCATGCGGAAAATGAAAATCGGGACTACCGGAGCCGGGGTTCGAACCCGGGTGCTGCCAAATACTAGTCAAGTGTGTTATCTTACTGTTGCGCCATCTCGCTTGGCAAAAACTGTTTCTTCATTCCAATAAGCCATTTGGCAGTAGTATACTCGCGAGGTTAGCCTGGGCGGGGAACATTTTCAGCGCATGCGTTCAAAAAGGAACCCGAGTTAGGTTTAAACGCCCAGTAAGTTAAGCGATCCTGAATCGCTTGCAGGCTTTAAGACATTAACCTGGTGATCGATCTAACGTGGTCACGTAACTAAGCAAACATTATACCCAATCCCAGCGTGTTACTTAATATAACAGCCTATTGCCATCGAATTTCAAGAAAAAACAGCCGGTTACAAGCTTAAGAGGTGTCTTCGCCCGGTTTAAAATTTCCACGTTTGACGCTTGGGATCAGCGGAGCGATAAGACACACCACGCTCGAAGACGCATATCGCCTCTATTCACAGCGCGTCAAATTTGCGTGAATGCAATTTTCGTTGTAGTCTTGTTTCCTATAGAACTTAATCTGTGACCCTAAAATTTTATTTTTGAATAATATAAAGTAAATGCAAACGCGCGTGCCTTTAACTCTATACTTTACGAATCCAGTTGATATTTTCGGAGTGACGTCAGTCTAAAAAAGCCGTTTTAACCCATTTTGAGAGACCCAGAAGTAGTGCTTCTGACAAGCGCGATGAATTTTTAAAAACATAGAAACATAGTTTCAAGTGTGTGTTTTTTCGTAGGTGAATGTAATATGAATAAGTTAAGCGGTCTCGCGTAAAAAAATAATACACGTGACACACTGCAACACCGTCCACGCTCCAGGTGAGGCTTTCTTCAAACCCAAAGTTTTTTTAGACGCGCAGTGGCGCGTGTGGCTGACGCAGCTGCTGCATAGTAGATAGATGAGATACTCGGAAGTGACGTGCAGTGGGTGCGCTAGATCAAGACTAGTGTGGGACGGAGGGTGGAGGGTAGGAGGGAGGTTAAATGAATTGTGCGCTACGCCGCGCTGTTGTGCCTCTGTTGCGCGCGCCTCCTCCGGTCCAGTCGAGCGTCAAACCACCGCGGCACAGGGGGTCTCCACAATGCACATCCCTCGTATCCGTGACGATTTAATCGGCGCACAAAGGTCCGGGGGTCGCGATCTCGCGGTTTTTTGTGTAGGAGGGGGTAGAACGATCAAGTGGCCGACATGGGAGAGAGGGAGGGGGGGGTCTTTGCGAGGGATATGTTGCACGAAGAGACCTCGGACCAACTGTTCGTCGGCTTGGACTAGGCCTAGACTTGAGATCGCGGAATATCTTATTCTAATGCGCATGCCCAGGCTGAGTTTTTGGACACGTATGCCTCGACGGTGGAGTATTCAGACCTCAACTCCTCCTTCACCACGGCCGGTCAGGGTTCTATTCTTGGTCAGAACCATCCTGATTTTCAAAATTGCGAAATGTGGCGGACATTGTTTTAATTTTGTCAGTTTACTTTATGGAATTCATGCTGCGTACTGCTTCCTGCTGTTGTGAAAACCGCCGTAAGTCGCTTGCTTAAGGTAATAGTTTTTTTTTCTCGGCAGCTGTTTCGTGATACGAAATTATTAAAGCAATGACTCCATGGCGACAGATCCAACGCCCAGGATACGTTTCGTTGAGATGTCACTGGCCGTACAGAATGTGCAGGAGCTCCGTCTTGCTGAAAGTACATACGAGCTCTTGTTGCCAAAGGGATATCCTCCATGGAGTCATTGCTTGGCCACCGAGGTCACCTGATCTTACCCCATTGGATTACTGTGTGTGGGGTTGGCTTAAAAGCGAAGTCTACACGCGCAGGGTGGACACAAGAGAGGAACTTCTCGCTCGTCTTTACCATACTTGTGCTCAAGTAAAGCTATGTACTAATGAGTTCAGATCAGCAACACAGCAGCTGTCTATCAGAGCAGCAAAATGAATTGAAGTTGGTGGTGGAGTGTTTGAACATGTTTTGTGAGGAATTGTACACAATTAAACAAAACATACGATAACAGTGTCGTGATTACCCGTCGCCTGCACATTTCCCGTTCCTTGTTATTTTCATTCGGTTTCTCTGAAACGGTTAAGAAATGGGCATATGTTTATTAGAATCATTATGTTCAGAATCACCAGTACTATCACCCCTCAAAGCATGTACCTTTCCTTCCCGCGGTACTCGGATAACTACATGCTGTCACGAAATGATAAGTAATAAATATCGTATGACGAGGGTGCCCGAAGGCAAGGTACCACACCTCGAATGCAGACTTCTGACTGGGAGCTCGTAAGAAACTGCATGCCCCGCACAAAGACGTGAAATGGAGCCCTACAACGGAGAAGCAACGGAACGCGAAGGGAAAACCTGCCGGCCAACGGCAACGCTCGCCACGTAACCCACGTGCGAATAATCAGCGTCCGACCTCGCCGGGAATCGAACCCGGAGTGCGAGGTGAGTGCACCAACCGTAGCCCCCGAACGAAATAAGTGACGTGACGACTTAACGAAGGAGAGACCGTGCCGGAGATCGAACCCGTTTTGTTGGAGGGGAAAAAAGGGGGAGAGGCAAATGATTCACCACTACAGTATCGTAGTCCCCATTCCACAGATTTTAAGTAGCGGCACGAGTATTTCGCGTTTTCATCTGGCAACAGCCTACTTCTCAGTTCTATACATGTACAGGCTGAAGCCGAATATCCATTGGCTTCCAACAGTACAAACGTGTAGCACGTGGTATCCCCATGACTTTTCTTATTTACAACTGACTTGCAGTTGTCAAATGTGTGTTTAAACCTCTCTCGTCCAATCACAGAAGGAGGAGTGAAGTATACGTTATTGAAGTTCAACCTGACCTAGAATCAATACGCGAAACAATAGTGCCTCTAAATTTAAGATGAAAAATATAGTGCGAGTTGACACGATCAAGACACTGTACATACAGAGTACATGAAAAGAAAAAAACCTTGCAAAATTGCATGTCCTCATTTAGGGGGAAAATTCTCACATCTAGAGGAACAAAAAATGTTGTATGAACATTGGTTTAAAAATGCACCTACTGTTCAACAGTTCTTATATGACATACAGCGCATAGCACGCTAGTTGGATCATGTTACTATGGAATGCCATCGTATATGTTATTGGCAGCTACATAGACGTATTTAATTTGACGATACGTATGGTGCGATTTAGTACTCCGCAGTAACATGACCCAGGTATGCGCGCTTTGCTCTGTACGTAATGTGTGAACTGTAGTGCAGAAGTTGTGTATTTTCGTTCATTATGCAATTTAGCACAATCTGTTTAGAAATATGCGTAGGTCTTAATACTTTCCGCATATAAAATGATACGGTCACCCTTCCTAGTGTTGAAAAGAGTTATGGTGAAGCACTGCACGCCAGTTGAGTGCGGCTTGCGCGGAGTTGTGATACTGCATTACTAGAGATGAAGGTTAGAGATAGTGAAATTTCGCGAATTCAATGACCTGCATGTTAGAATCAAATATCCTATGCATACTCAAGCCCTGTATATTCGTTCATTGTCTGCGTTTCCTCTGAGCAGCAGCTAGTGGACAAATGGTCGGAACTTGACTGTGCATAGGATATTTGATTCTAACATGCAGGCCATTGAATTCGCGAAATTTAACCATCTCTAATGACGGTTTATCGCGGGAAAACTTGACTATTCGCTAGATTTCAACACACGTTCAGTTTACCATTGTATTACTGGCTTTATTTAGCTTGTGCTTGAAGCTGTTACCCTATTTGACTTGAGTCAATGAGAATCCCGCTATTGTAATATTTGATGCCTGTTATTGGTCTGCAGACATCTACGTTATGTCAATATCACCGGATAATATATGTTGCAAGAAACTACAGCGCATTCAAGGGTATGTTGCCACAAAACATTTTCGCGATATACCATCATCTCTGTGCATTACACACACCAATCAGTGGTGCCTGTAGCGCTCTATCGATTTTGTGTTTCACGCTTACAAAAATTGCTTATTTATAGACAGGAAATTTCGCGAAAAGATTTTTGCATCACTTTGTTTCAGTGCCTCACATGCGCACCTGCATCTCTGCTTTGTGGTCAGTGATTGGATGCCGTAACACTCAGCGTCTGGAGGTTAAACCAGCAAATCACAGACGTGATGTGTCGCAGTTATCCGTGTACTGATTGGCACAGTCAAATGAATAACAGCGACTCTGCACAAAAACACTCTGCAAATAGCCATGATGTTGAGCTGCGGTTCGCACATACGGCACTAAAACAAAGTGGGGCAACAATATTTGCGCCAAATATCTTGTCCCTATTTATTTATTTGGGGGCCACCTTAAGTGCTTGCGTCACTTTTTTTGTTAAAATTTATCGTTTTGGAATAATAAATTAATGGTGTCACGAATTACGTTCAATTTTTAAAAATAAAATCATACATTTTACGATTAGGTTTGTAATATTGTAATAAATTGTTACTATGAGTTAAATGGACTTTATTACACAGTGAGAAATAATTATTGTCTTAAATTTTAAATTCTAAAATAATGCTTTAATATTTCGAATACGATGTTTATCATAAAAATTCAAGTAGGCTAATTAGCTAAGCCGCTATTGAACACTTTTCAAATGAAAGTTGCTAATTTTTTAATAAGAAATAAATTAAAAAACTCAGCATGGTGGCAATGAGCTCTTACCAGCGTACAGCAGAGCATACGTGTGTACAGCAAGCACAAACTTTCTCCACGACGTCACATAGCCGCTTGCTGCGCGTCACAGTTTTGTCGCCGGGAGTTCCTGGCATTGTTATTTATGTCTCTCGTAGTTCAGCTCACTTGCCCCATCCCCGCTCTGCTAGGCCGTGATTGTCACGCTGTGGTTGGTCTAGGGAGGGAGGCTGATCGTGGACCATGTGTTCGCCGCCTGCACCGACCCAGTTGTCGCTGAATCACTGTGCGAGTGGTTTTGTCCGCACTTTATAGCCTCCCGCCCGCCACTCGGACGCTTCGATGCCCCCATCTGCCCGCCTAATTGGTATTCTGCAAGCTAGATGTTTAGAATCCTGCCGGGTACCAGCCTGATAACTATATATGATAGTTATAGATGTTGGTATATCGCGAAAATAGTTTGTGCGTACACGTCCTTGAAGACATTGTAGTTTCTTGCAACATATATGATTCGGTGATATACTTCTGACACAACGTAGCTGTCTGCAGACCAATAACTGGTATAAAATACTACGATATCGGGATTCTTACCGGCTCAATAAAATTGGGTAACTTCTCCAAGTACAAGCTAAAGCCAGTAATCTTCTGGTAAGCTGAATGTACGTTGAAATCCAGTAAACAGTCAAGTTTTCCCGCTGTAAACCATCGTCTCTAGTGATGATTTACAGCGGGAAAACTTGACTGTTTGTTGTGTTTCAACGCACGTTCTGCTTATGAAGAGATTACTGGCTTTCGCTTGTTTGTAGAGCTGTTGCCCTATTTGACTGAGCCTATAAGAGACCCGCTACTGTAATATGTGATGCCTATTATTGGTCTGTTGACAACTACATTGTGTCAGACGTACATCACCAAACCATACGTGTCACAAGAAACTACAGTATTTTCAAGAGTAGGCTATATTGGCACAAAAAATTTTCGCGATATACATCTGTACTGATAACTGGCGACCCGGAAATTTCGCGAATTCATTTGAAAAGACGTTAGATTTCAAACGCATGTACACGTTAGTTACTTTTCACGATTGAGTCACTGTAACTGAAACTCTTCGTTTAGGTCTGTGAACCAATAGCAGACTTGTATAAAAACACTCAGTGACTCCCGCGCTATCTTGTCATGTGTACAACTGACCAGTCACTGCAGCAGCAGCCAATGTACAAGTAGCTGAAGACATAGTGTGTACAGGACTGTGCAGTCCAGCTGGCTGGTTCTTGAACCCGCGAAATTTCCGGGTCTCTACGGAAAACGTAGCCTCCAATTTTATGTCCTCCGTGGCCGAGCTCGCCTAAGCATCGTCACCGAAAACAACGTGGCCCACATTTGGACACTCCGGTTGACTCTCTTTGTTAGAGGGTGTGAGTGAGTGAGAGATATTGGTCAGCGCGTAATATCGAGGTCTTTAGCGCTGGTGAGGGGTGATATGCTGTATGGAGCAGCGCAGGAATGAATGGGCGGGGGAAACGGGAGATCCCCGAGAAAACCCGCCTGCCAGTGGCATCGTCTGGCACGATTCCCACATGCGAAAATCCGGGGACCGACCCCGCCGGGAATCGAACGCGGATCGCCTTGGTGGGAGGGGAGAGGTCTGATCCCTCGGCCACCCCGTCCCCGTAAGAGGGCGTGTCACCTCTTATGCTGATAACTGTTAATTCAAGGCGCACGCCTACTGGACATGTGTTTGTGAGTTTGGCACGGCACCAAGTGCGATATTGACCGGTTCTTCTGGTGCGGTATCGCCTCTTACCACAAGATTAAAACGGCGTGCTGTAGTACCGTATTCGCGGCGTCTCCTCCTCCAGAGCGCAGAATTGCATACGACAAAATGGAGGGCAAAGACGTCATCAACAAACCTACTTGGCTATTTGTTTGCTTGTATTTATATTTATGATTTTCGTTTTTCTGCGAACCAAGTGAATTAAAAGTATATTTCAGCCACCAAAGGAAATGTACGGAAGTATTGATTGTGTAGAGAATTTTTGCTACCAGTTTATCGAAGTTTTGGCAGTTAAAAATATTAAATGATGCGAGGTTGTGTTTTTGGATGCAAATGTCATGTTTGGAAATCGTGTGTTTTGTTTGTCTGCCTTTTCCCCTGACGTTATAAATTGCATACATAGCTCATTACTAAATCTATTACATAAATATATGTTGACAATCACTGTAAAAGTTATAATTAAACATGTGATACTGCAAAATGAGGGACGTCTGCAAAATTGAGAAATTTAACTAATACTTTTATTACATCTACGGTAAAATTAGAGCAGTTTAAAATTTCGACAATAGATAGCGCTTTTAGGTCTACTATTAAATATTTAAATTACATATAATGAAAATACAACGAATTTTGCTTAGTGTTACTAGATTCATTTCGTTCGTCTATAAAATATTACTTTATATTTAAATTTCTTAAAAAGTCCTTTCTAATATGTAAATTAAATTAAAATACATTTATTTTAAATATCGTTAATGGCCGTTGCATACTGGATACTATAATGTATTACGACTAATTCATAAATATTTGTTGCGTTGGATATTTTTGTGGGCGCGCGTCAGTAGCCCTAAAGTCACTAGCCCTAAAATAATTTTAGTGCTAGTGACGTGTACCCTTTTTTGTTGTGACAGTCTGCATGCAATATTTGTAGCGAAAAATTATTGGTATTATTTATTTTTAATTTACGTACGTCACTTTGATTTTATTTTTACATTTTGTTAAATATATCTATCTACCTTTCAAGTTGAAGTTGCCGAGCACGAAGCAACTGCAACTGTCACCTGGAAAATAATACTTTGAAAGCTTTTCATCCTTAACTAACACGGCAACAAGGCAAGTTCTATTTTTAACATTTTCAAATTCAGAACATTTCAAGTTACTGGTTTTCTACGCGATAAAACTGAAATACGTCTGACCTTTTACATTACCGTAAACGGCAAAACATTTATTGATGCCGTCTTTACTAGTTCATAAACTCGCCACCAGATGTCAGCCACTTTGCGCGACAGCGAGAATATCACTCGCCTGACTGACACTTCCAGTGGTGACCCCATATTTTTATTGGTGGTAAGTTTTAAGCTAAGTCCAGTGAATGTTTCTAGAGTAGTTTCACATGAACCCCGTGAGTAGTTTTACAGATATAACAGGTTGAAAGGCTGGTTTTAGTCATTTTGAGGGGCTCCGAAATGATTTTTCTAATTGACGAGATGCTTTGAAACCTATTTGCCGTCATTGTTTGAAATGTATTTTCTTTTCGTAAAATTACTTGACATATGAATAGAGTTGTACCATGTCATGTTTCTTGTTTTGTTCCCTAAGTCGCTAAACTTAGTCCCAATATAGATATCTGCAAAAAGGACACACAGTTGAAACTATGATTTAAAAAATGCAGCATATAAATGTGATATTGGGCCCCCTCTAAATGGGTAAAACGAATTTTTAATATAGTTGTAACTACAAAAATATCGCCATGATTCGTATAACACAACGCTAGAAGCGTGCGTTTAACTGAACTACAGACTTTCCAAAAATAAAATCGTGGGGTCGCCGCGAATATAAGCGAAGTGATTACTGTTTAGTGTAGCGAGCTTAGCCTTAGTACTCCTCTGTCTGCGCGATTCAAACGTGGAAAATTACACCTGGCTAATTAGGCCTCATAAGGACACTGCCTACTCTGTGGCCGTGGCGAGGCAAGTATAGGGATGTACAAGTTCAGTTATATCCCACCAGATCGCTCTATGACATTGAGAATGAAGATGCGTAAAAGAAATTATCGGGCGGAGGGGTAATCGGTAAGGCCACGATGTCGCGAAAAGATTTCTGCCTCACTTTGTTTCAGTGACTCACGTGCACATCGGCAGTTCTGTTTCAAGGTTATTGGCAGCGTGTCTTTGTTCAGACACGTTTCTCATTTGACTGCACCAATCAGAATAAGATTATTGTGAGTCTGTACGTCTATAATTTGCCAAGGCAAGTGAGGGTAAAATCATCCAACCACAGACG
>PNEQ01020536.1:0-19781 GCA_003012365.1 Medauroidea extradentata | reverse complement strand
TTGTAGATCAGTTGATAATCGAGCGTGGCGAACTGTATTAACTGATCTAACATTTTAGGTCAGTTGAATAGCCCTCCGTTTCGCACTTAGGTGCTTCTTTCCCGGGACAACCTGGCAGTAAATCTTCCTCGCCGCAAAAGTTTTCGTTGGCTGTAAAACTGAAACTCCGCCTTCCTTTGTAAAATATTGACAGAAACTTAAAAAAATTGTTGGAGTGGGACTGGCTATATCCCCATTGGCGTATGGGAGTGTCTTTAAAGATTAGGGGAGTGACTTCGAGGACTGTTAGATCAGTTGATCATTAGAACAGTTGAAACCACACCAATTTGCCTCCGCAGGTTTGCTTAGGGGGGAGGGGGGAGAGGCCACCCCTGTTGGCATAGCCCTCTTTACAAACGTATGGAAATTATTCTACAACACGTGCTCAGCATGCACACGTTGCTGAGCTTTTTTAAACAGTGTCTCATAGAAAATTCTGAAATAATATAAGTTACGTCAGTATCTTATTATATCAGTAAGGGGATAGTTTCTGAAATCATGCAGTTCACCAGAAAAAATATGCATAAACATGACAAACTGTATTATTTTGGACATACGCCATTGCAATATTATGTTGTCCCAGAAATCTTAGAAAGAGGCTAAGAAAAACAAACAACGAAATACGAAAAAAGAGAAAACAAGCCGAGTTGGCTGTAGTCAAAATATCCATAAACAAAAACAACAAAACATAAAGAACTTCTATAAAACGGCTACCCTATAAGTACAATAAGGAAACACATGACAAAACCCACACATCTCGTTAATCCACAAAATTCAACTGAAAAACCTGCAGGAACCTTAGTGATCCCATATGTCCGGGGTCTTTCAGAAAAGATAAGACGGCTAGGCAACAGACATAACATACAGACTGCTTTCAAATTAAGGACCACCTTAAAAAGCATCATTACAAAGGTGAAACCAGCAATTAAAAAACTACAAACTCAGGACTGTGTCTATCAAATACCATGCGAGTGTAGAAGTGTATACACGGAGAAACAGGCAGACGCTTTTCCACGCGTATTAAAGAACATAAAAACAACACCCAGAAAGGCGAGATACAAAAATCCAAACTGGCCGAACATGTGTGGGAAAATAGTCATAGAATACTTTGGGAAAATACCACTCCACTTACAATAGAAACATACCCTATCAAAAGAAAAAGAAAATAATCAGCATTTATTGTGAATAGCTCAAATGTATTTAGTCAGCAGAGTATATAATTAAGAAACATGTGGAAACCTTTAACAAAAAAAGGAAAAAAAAATTTGCGAAGTGACAATAGACTATAAAACCCATTAAAAGGTGCGCGCAATCAGGAGAGAGCTCGACTACCATTGGTCGCGGTAGAAACAGACGTTCAGGCTACAAATACTGTCCAATTTTTTCCAGTTTTCACTTGTACCTCACCTGAAGACGGGAGCAGATGTTAGCTATAGAAACGTCGTGAAAAGTCGGCCTTTGGAAATTTACTGTGTTCTTTTGTGTCTTCATCGTTGTGTTGTCTGTGACGTCGTCGTTGTTATCCTGTCTTGTGTCCGTTATTGTATTCGTTCCAGTATTGTCTGTGCTGTCTTAATTGTGATGTCCTGAGTTTTACATATTACTTTGTTTTGTATTTCGACTTTAATTTTTGGTCGCTTATCATTACTTATTTCCTTTATTTGTTGTTGACTAATTCCTTATGGGTTCTTTTATTTTCTGTTCTTTTTGTTTATGGATGTTTGCTCTTTTTTTTAAATTTCGTTTTTTGTATTTCCTTAGTCTCTTTCTAAGATTTCTGGGACGACATAATATTGCAATGGTGTATGTCCAAAATAATACAGTTTGTCATTCTGTACCATTGCATGAAACATTGTAGCGTGCAATTTTAGGGATTTATTTAAAATATGTAGTTGTAGATGAAAAATGCAGTTCGAAAATAAAAGAAGGCGAGGTGAAATTGAGACGTAATCTGTTCTCTGTGGGCGGAGCTTTGAAGGATGCTCGACACTGATTGGCCGGAGGCACCCCCTCGTGACCACTGAACTGGGAGGGTGGTTTGCCGCCAAGACAGTGAAGAGCCGCGCTAGAGAAAGTGGGTCGAGGCATTTGGCCGCGGACGTCGAGGGAGAACGAAGGTCTCCAATTTTCAACTAGGCCTATATGTTTCGGTTATCAGGGGCGGTGGTAGGCACCCCGTGATACATTCAAAGACATGCATAAACATGTTCGAATGCTTACTGTGATATATTTCAAATTATCAGTTACTTACCTGATGCATAAAAAACTTTCAACAGTACCTGCGAAAACTTCTTGCTGTTATCATCAGTATTTGCACACAGTAACTACAGCATAATTACGTACTTTTCATAAAACAAAAGGAGGTAATTAACTTATGTAACATGGGTATAAAACAGGAAAAAGTAAAATTACTAACAAATATATATTGGTTTCAAAACATAAAATATGTACAGTACTTTGACAAATTTTCCAATCTTCGAAATATTACCTACAGTCCAATTTCATATTTTTATTATTTCTTATTGCATAGCCTACTAAGTACCATCACCATACATCTCTGCTGGAAAACTTTACTGCATGTTAAAAGATGTTTACAGCCAGCGTTAATAATGCATTTCATTGGTCTTAAATAAAAAATTGTCTTGTATTGTGCATCTTTGTTTTTAAAATGTCTGTAAAAAGTATGTCTTAATTGTTGTCCCTGCAATATCACGGTCACGTGATCCTAAGGTTTCAATTTTGACCAATTACAAGTTGATGCAGAATGTGAGATTCAATTTATAATGGAAACATAACTCTTTCATCTAGCGTTATGATCACACAAACCAGTGTGCCATCATGAATGTAACATTAACTATAGTGAGCCATGGGTTAACCTAATTTTTTGCAGTTTGTATTAAAAATTGCTTGCAAAATTTCTAAATGTCATAATTTTTTCAGGTTTTTTATCCCCAAAGTATATTACCACAAGAATGACTTCTGTAGTAGTGCACTTTTTCTACATTCTTTACATGACCAGAAATTTTTATTGAGCATTGAAGTAAATATTTAATTTCTCATCTACGTCTAAGACCACGAAGGAAACATAATTTACATTAACCATAACTTTGTGTTCATGAGGTTTCTCTGTAATGTCTGCTATAGCTAGTAATTTATTTCACCAGTAGGAAGGACAGGAATGTTAAACCAGCAGCCATAGTGGTTTAAGTTGTTAAAATACAGCGTTAACTATACCAGCTCCAGGTTTTCCACGACTTAAAAGGTTTCGCATAATTCTGTGGGCAAATTTAATTTGGTGAAACATGCCAATTTCAAATAATATAAAGATATCTTTTACTCTTGACAGTTAGCTCAAAACATTAGGCCTATGGTTGGCATTTATATTTTAAAAATAATAACGTAAAAGTAACAGCAAATCATCCATACATACCACTATCTTTACTATGTAATGTATTTTAAAATTTACAACTGACACGTTATTGATAATGAGCGCCTATAATACTATTTCCTTTGTGCTGGCAACTAATTGTTTTAATTAAGATTAAACAGCCAATATTTAGTCACATCGTTCTTTAAAGAAATATTTACTACCAGAGATAGACCTTCAATAACACTCAATATTCAAGAGGAAACGGAGCATTTCAACTCCAGCAGCTCCAAAATATTTGTGTTTAAGGCCTCGAACTTTAGTTTAGTAGTTTTCTAAAATATTTTTTTAATGCAAATTAATACGTATAACGAAAATTCATTCTGGCAGTTTTAACACTTATATATCATTGTTTGTATCTGAATATTTCTGTTGCAATACACCAAACAGATTTTTAGATTTTTGTCCCTGAAATAGCACATATTTTGTTGTCAAAATTAGCCAAAATGAAGCAAAATACTTTTTTTGCTAGCAAACGGTACATTATTTTTAAAAATGCTCTGGCAAAATAGTGTATTATATGACTCTACACAGTCTCAATTTTTTTCAAAGCAATTGGTTAAAATTTGTTAAGTTATTTGCAATTGTTTGAAATAAATGAAAGATCATGTCCTTAAGTCAGGAGCTACTGAAACTAACCGGACCTACAAATGTAATGATCTCACTGTGGGCAACCTGAAAATTAATTTTGTAAAATTGTTTAACCTTTCATGAACAATAGTAAACAGCAGATACAACAATTTCTGTAATAGTATAACGTCAACTTCTGCCGTTCTTCATTTTGTTGAGCAGTACGAGAGTAACAAATTATTTTCACTTTTTAAGCATTCTTAGGAATGTTTACGGTAGATGAACAAATTTGTTCACTGCAAGGTAGATTTGTCTTACCAAAACACGCGCATAAGTCTTCGTTGTCTTAATATGAGAGCAATATAGATTTGGTTAAGAATTGGGAAAAATTTCGGCAAATTACGATGTTTCAGTCATTGACATAATTAATAATATTTAAAACATTTTGAAAGACACATCAGGAATCTTTACCTTTAAATTACGTATAGTAATACTTTACAAAACCACCAAGGCGATCCGGGTTCGATTCCCGGCGGGGTTGGTCCCCGGATTTTCACATGTGGGAATCGTGCCGTATGGTGCAATTGGTCGGCGGGTTTTCTTGGGGATTTCCCGTTTCCCCCGCCCTTTCACTCCGGCGCCGCTCCATACTCACTTCATGTCACCCCTCACCAGTGCTGATGACCTCGATGTTAAGCACTGACCAAAATCTCTCACTCACTCACGACTTTACAAAAGTAGGTACCCTTAACCTCATATAAGTATCAACACCGGTAAAAAATATTTTTTACACATTTTGTAGTTTTATAACATAATTCCATACAACATAATGCTATAATTAGTACTGTTTTACCTATTAATTTACTTAAAAATTATTGGTTCAAAATTTTGACACCAATAATGAAATAAAACGACATTTGAGATTTTGCATCTTCCAATGACAATATGGTAGTTTTTCCTAGCGGGACAGTTATCTGGCGGACGTTAAATAACATTCATAAGCTATTTCTGAGTTATACGTAAACAGAGTATCTGTACTGATTGGATTCTCAATACTTTAACACTGTAAACCCAATCAGTAGCCTATTGTTTGTTTCATAAAAGGCGAAGAAAATTATATGCATACCAGAAGAAATATGTGTGTGAAAACATTAATATGAACATTTGGTAATTATGGAATGTGACTGAACTGACCCTGAGAAAATATGTCTTCGACTTCAGCTAAGTCTTGTGAGCAAGCTAGCTTGCAAGTCCCAGTCAATTGGAATGCAAGCTTGCCTCAGGTTTAGAGTCAGTCTTGTTAGCCGGCTTTCTATGATAGTTAAATATAACGCGCAAAAGATAGTTCAGATGAGAAATTACAAACAAAATTAAATATTGTGTCATGAGAATGCTATTGAGGGTTACTGCAATGCAAATTACTCACTGTTGTGTTTCATTATGAATATATAGTTGGTCCTGACTTCTCATTCGCCTATGTTGTTCAAAGCCCTCGTCTGTAACAGTAGTTCATAGACTGGGCTGCGTGGGAATTCAGTGCATACTATTCTTACTCATATGCCCTTCAAAGCAAACAACTTTCGATTTGATCTTCAGTTTTTATAACAAAATGTGTATTATTTCCAACACCACCTTCGTTTTCATGATCGAGTTCAAAGTGAACTAAGGACCCTATATAGACTTTACAGACAGCTATAAAAAGTAATGCATTTTGTTGATGTTAGTAAAATTACAATAGTTTCACTTGCAATTGGGCAAACACCCGGTGGCAAGCTATAACCTCTACCCTCACGTACCAAATCCATCATATATTTTTAAACCTCTCCCCCTTCCCCTCTTCAACTCATCTGAAAGCAAATTCCACTACCTCACTGGATTAATATAGGCGCTTATGAAAACTACCCCGGATCTACACAATATCAATTACATAGAAATTGCTCTAAAACTGGTCAAGAACGCTGTGCGATAAAGATCTACCGGTCCTCAATATCTCTAAATATTCAATTCGATCTCGTCGCCGGATCCACTGAGATCTACCCAGCTCCCGAGCAGGGTAGATAGCTGCCAGCAGACGATTAACAGGAAAGTTCACATAAAACGTAAATTAACACAGGCTCTCACATATGTACATAAAATAAAGTTCGTTGCAAGGTATTTTGAGTGCACTTCAACGAAAAACTGCAGCACTTTTGTAGGATGAAAAATCTGGAGTAGTTTATCAAGTAAAAATGTCTCCAGGAAACGAAATTCAGGCATGGACGAAATTATATACATAATTAACAATTGAAGTATTCACTACTAGTATGCAATTGTAATGCTATTTGCGAATATTATACCAGTACAAAAGGATATTCAGCATTGTTCTGACCTGGTGTAATAACACAGGTCTGCCAGATCGGTGACTGAAATTACCTCTTTTGCAGATTAAGACAATTTAAAAAAAATAATAGCCGTCAAGATACTACTCGTCAGATTTATGTCCGCTCATTAAGCATCCAACGACTGAGTAGATCCAGTCACGTGACCAGTACTACCAAGTAGGATTATAACTACTACGTTTTCATAACAACCTTAAGAAAAGTAGCTACTTGGCCAAACTATTGATTTCAGAGGTATAGTATATTAATGAAAAATTGTTCTAGAGTGATTATAAGTTGTCATACATTATAAATTTTTCATAAGGTTAGTTTAAGTCAGGTACAATACATGTCAGTGTATGAGGCAAAGGACAACTGGAGTAGATCATCCATAGGAGTCATTGGGTTAGTAAAATGGTTTGTGTAAAAGGTTGTGATTTAGAAAGGGTGATTAAGAAATTGAGGAGCAATGAGGCTGTGGAGCAAGATAGTATAGGAAATGGTGCACTCTAGTTTGGAGGGAAGGAGTTGGTCAGATATCTGGTGGTAGTGTCTGGTGGGTTGCTGGAGGAGGGTAGGCTACTGAAAGGATGGAAGGAGGTGTTAGTGGCCCGAGTGTATAAGCAAGGTGAGGATAGAGGGAAGCTAGGTAGTTACAGGTCAGTGAGTCTCACATCGAATACAGAGAAGGTGATGGGAGACATTGATGGTACAGTATGTATATGTTATGAACAGCAGCAAATGGATTTAAAAAGGGACAGTCACGTGAGACTCAGTTGGCATGATTGTTGGAGGATCTGGTTTAGGTAGTTGACGAGAGGAAGCAGGTGGATGTCTGCTTCATAGACTTTGAGAAGGCCTTTGACAAAGTTCCTTATGGAATCTTAATGAAAAAAGTGGAAGTGCTGCTGGATAGTAAGCGGGTGGTTGACTGGATTGAGGACTTTCTCAGGGGACGAAATCAGAGAGTGAATGTGGGGGAGGCAATGTCCAAAGACGGAGAGGTTACATCAGGAACGCCGCAGGTCTTTGTCATTCACTATAATGGTGAATAACATGGGATTCAGGATTGGAGGTAAAATAAGACTGTTTGCAGATGACTGTGTATTATATACAGAGGTGGGCGGTGGAATCAACTTGCTGGAGGATATTGATAGGCTGTGGTCTTGGACACTGGAGAGCAGAATGAAGATTAATGTGCGTAAAACCAAGTTGGTGAGGTTTACTAGTAAGAGAGTGGCGAGTAGAGAGGAATACAGATGAGATGGACAGGAGATAGAGGAAGCCACAGAATGTAAGTATCTAGGGGTTGTGATACAGGCTGATCTAAGGTGGACAAAGCAGGTGGACAGAGAGTTATGGAAGGGAAGATGGGCTTTAGGACTTCTCGGGAGGGTGTTAAGGGGGGTTAGTGGTGAAGTGAGGGGAAAGAAAAAATTGCACGATGGTTCGTCCAGTATTGGAACATGCTGCTGCGGAGTGGAATCCATACATGGAGGTGGAGGTGCAGGAGCTGGAGAAGGTGCAGATAAGGGGAGCGAGGTGGGTGATGACTAAATGCAAAAGGCAGGGTCAGGCTGGTGATGAGGAAAGGAACTTTAGGTCTAGCGTGATTAAGGAATTGAGATGTATACCATTGCGGGACAGGAGGAGAATGGAAAGGTTGGTCAGGTTATATAGGTTAAGGCTTGGGGAGGAGGGTGGGGAAGTTTGGCCTGCAAGCGAACTAAGGGAACTTTCAAGGGAAAATGTAGCAACAGTTAGAAGATTCAGCGGGTGTGGAGGAGAACGGAGAGGGGAATACACTCGATGCTGGTGAGAACAGTGAGAGAGTAGAATGTTGTGCTGTTCTGCGGGAGGAGTTGGTGACTCTGAGGGGAGTTGGAAGGATTAGGAAGGGACTGGAGAGTTGGTGCTGTGAGGGTGGGGAGGAGTCTGCTCACCACTGGGCGTTAGCCCAATTGCGAGTGTAAAACCTATTATTATTATTATTATTAAATTAAGGAACCTAACATTAGTTAAAGTCAGGTTACCTAACCTAACCTAACCTAACCTAACTATATTTTTTGCATAGGACTACTTCTAACCATTGTAGAAATATTTTTCGTCAGTAAACTATACCTCTGAAGTAAATATATTTTGTTCACTGTACGATGAGCAGCTACTCTTCACATTTACCCCTCACCGACTTCCTAAGCATGGACTGTGGATAAATATTAATTAAGAATAGGCACACGTCATCTACCGGTCAAACTACTGTTTTTAGAAGTACGGTAAAAAGGCTATAAATGGAAAATGTTTCTCTGGAGGTTAGAAGTAGTCCTTTGCAGAAAAAATAGTTCATAGGTCAGGTTATGTTACCTAATCTAATGTAACCTAGCCTAAACTGACCTAACGAGAAACTTTCTTTATGTAGGACTAATTCTAACCACTATAGAAACATTTTTCATTAATTAACTATAGGCCAACCTTTGAAACCAACAGTTTGGCCAGAATACGATGAATGCCTATTCTTAGTATTTCCAAACTTAACTAGCAAAATGTACCTATTGAAGTCATAAGATTTTGTATGTGAAATTTGGTTTACAAAGTTATAACTGCAAACCAACATTCAAGAAACTGCATACCATTCTGAATTTGTACTTACCCTTGTAAAGTCGATTGCGATTGCGAAAATCCTCGTTTCTGAACAGTCACAACAAATCACTAAACCACCACGCCCACTTTTCTTACGTTCAGTCAGCTCTTTTCGACTTCAGCACTCATTGTTTGCATCTACAACGAAATAAAAATGTATATTGTAATTAAATATTACATGCATTTGCTATGCAACCATTATAAAAAACGTAAAATAAACAAGAAAAACAATAACTCGTACATATGTGTTACTTACTTATTTGGATCGTTAGAAAATCTTAAATAGGATTTGGAGCAGTTTGCACCATCGTAATTATTGTAGCAGTACACAACAGGACTCTCACCTGCGATAACAAATAACCACTCATTAAAAAAATTGTAATTGAAACACAACTAAAATACTGCAAAAAGCTATTCAACATACGCGTTATTATCGTGCCTACAGTCCACACCGCTAGTAGCGATCGCGAGACGCGTCTACCTTTTTTTCGGCGACTTTCCCATATTGTCCTTCTACCATATTTGATTTGGGCGCGAAGAAGGAAGGTGGCTCCGTTGTCCCGCTAAATATAAATTCCCAGGATGCAATAGATGAGATGACAGACCCTTCTACAAAATATGTTACAATTGTTCAAAATAACACCGACTTCTCGTGCCTTTGTGAGGCCTAGTAACACATAATATAATCTATTTATTAAGAGTAGCTTGCCAAGAGAAATTTAGCTGGTACACCGCGGTGGTGGCAATACTGGGCCGCGCACGTACTTTACCTACACTATTAAAATAAATATTTGAATAAAACATATTGCGCCGCGTTTAGTGTACTTAACACGAACTGCACATGCCATTGGCGGGCTTCTTTATGACGTCACTAATCTTGGGTTGGTGGCGGCACCACGTGGCTAGCACGGCCGGCGTGTGACGTCAGACCAGGAACTTACCCAGACTCACAGCAGAAACATGGGCGACAAGGGCTAGATATGCAGTCGCAGACGGCGTCACAGGCAATGGAATTGCGTAACAGATGTGTCACGTGAATGTACTGAGATTACAGTTCTGTGTTAGTTTCCATTTTCTCAAAAAATTATCACTATTTTACCGAGTGAATGCTTGAGGCCTGTGCAAGAATGTATTTTAGGAGTTGTTAAGTTGCTCGAATCTAATGGGGAAAATACTGCGCCAATTGTTTATCAGTGGAATAACCTAACGAATACTAGACGGCAGGAAACCAGTGTCTCCATAAAATGTTGGTCAGAGGTAAATTCTTGCAGGGATTCGGCAGGTGATAATACTTTTCGGGAACTTCCACAAGTAGCACTGTCATTTATGACGTTGCCTCAATCAAATGCTGCAGTTGAGCGTGTGTTTAGCGTGGCAAATGTGACGCAGAATGAGAAGCACAAGCATTTTAAAAATTCACCCATACTTTTCTTGAGGTTTTATATGTGAAATTTGGTTTACAAAGTTATAACAAGTGTTGTCATGACATATATCATTCCTCGAGGCATGACAAATAAAGTCGGAACAATGGAAGCTTGCAGGTCTGAACCTTCTGCATAGAGAGTATTAGGTATACGCACAACTGAAGAGTACAAAGATGACGACATTAACGGCTAAGTAAGTTTTAGGCTAAACTAAATACTGGCTTGTTATTCCTTTTTTTTTTTTTTGTTAGTATAATGAGAGGTTTACATTTACATTGCATGCTATTAGGGGAACAATACATACAAGTTTAACTACAGTAAAAATAAAAAATATATTTTAGTACATTAAAGTGAACTAAGAAAAAACTACCATGTGGTGATTTTCTGGTGATTTTTACAGAGCGATTTGGTGAATTATTTTTGGAAAAGTTGGCAATTCTAGTAACGAGCTTGCTTTACGAATATTTTCAGAAAGGAGGTTTTGTGAATTTTATAAGTGTCAATAGTTACTTAACTACTTTTGGTAATGTTGTGTAGTGTCTAGCATAAATGTAATGATTATATTATAGCGAATACGTCGAGTTGTAGGGAGTTCGGATGAAGTAGGGTTAATTTTTTTTCTTAAACTTGGAAGTTGCGGCAAAGGGAATATTTTTCCACGTCTATTTCGGGACCGTTTGAAATATTCTTAAACGGTGTTCCAAATATGGTGGATTAAAAATAATTTTCTTGAATCTGGATAATGTTTATCACAATTTCCCTGAATATCTAAGTTCGATGAAGCATAGTTAATGAAGTTGAAATAAATTAGTGCGTGAGAGAAACTGTAATGGCTGAAATTGAAGCCCTGTGCAACGCCATCTGTACACAAAATAAAAAAAAACTTAAATAGTTGAAGGTATAGATTTCTGATTACACTCGAAACAACAAATACTCAGGAACAAGGCCACATCATAATTCTCGATGCCAAAAAAATGCAAATCATAACATAGAACATCAGTTTGATATACAGTCGTATTATTACAGAAAATATTGTAACATTAACAACGAAGCAGCTGAGTATCAAGTAACTTTAATTTATAAAGGCATAATAACACACACACACACACACACACACACACATATATATATATATATATATATATATATATATATATATATATATATATATATATATATAACTTATGTATTTATTTGTGTACGCATGTATTAACCTGATGAATAAAAAATTAGATTCTACAGTACTGAAAATGACAATAACTGTGATATAAAAGTTCAAATGCCATTTCCTACAGGAAAATAAGGCAGAAAAATATTTAATTGTGGACTGGAGTTCTTTAGTAGATATATTAAATAAATAATCATATTCTCTGACTACAGAAATGAAACGAGCCAACTGACGTGTCTGTATAAAAACAGTGTGTGCTTGCGGGAATTTATTTCCTTCAAGTGGAATTTTGTTTAAACAGAATAAATCATTTTATTGTTCTCCGTATACGTTTTCAAAAACGACATTTGTAAAATATATTAATAACGTCATTACTTTAGTTATCAACTGGGCGTGAAAAAAACCAAAGAGACACGAGTATTAAAATAACTTGAAAATCTTGTAATGATTGGTTAGAAGGAAAAGTACAGTATGATCAAACAAGTTTTGCACTAAATGTAACATCTCTCTCCCTCTCCCTCTCTCTCATGAATGTGCATATGGGAATTATTGTTGACTTTATATTTTGCGGGAAAGTGTGGTGAAGGGAGACAGAGAAAAGTACGCATGTCAAAATTTGATTTCGAAACTAACCTGATAACGTCTATTCTGGTACACTACCTTCGCCGATGTCGACGTCAGTCGCGATGAACTGCCCGTATTCAGCATTGCGCCCGGGAAATGCCTCTTGAGCGATTTTGTGCTCAGCTGAAAAGCAGGGTCGAAGATATTAAATAGTTACGGACCCCTGTTTTTAGCGAAAAGAATTTTTCCCACTTTTTTTCAGTGCCTTACGTGCACATCTGCAGTTCTGTTTCATGGTCATTGGCAGCATGTCTAATTGGAGAGCCGTATCACATTTGACTGAGCCAATTACAATAACGTTCCTACAACACCAACCACGTCTATGATTCGCCGTTAGAATCCCAAGGTATGTGAGAGTTAAAATATCTATAGTTCGTTCGCCGATATGAGAGAGTTGTAGTTTGTAAACAAGAGTGCGTGATACTAGTGTAAGCGGTAAGGGGTGTACAAGCGGTGTGTCGGACTGACAGACCACTGGACCCCCGGCAAAATATGTCTGAGCCTCCCTCCCCAACTAATGATTTAATATTGGGTGTACCGAGCAAGTTTGTAGACACCAGTCACTATAGGCGTTATATTAACAAATTCTGTTTATTTAAAAAATAAATGTAGTAATATTTTATACAAATATATATTTTTTAATAAAATTATATTATTGCATAACACGACTTTCTGCTTTTAAATAAGGGACAAAGCAAACACAGTATTGCAGGCAACATAATTCAATAACATTGGATATTGTTAAAATGGCAATATTTTCGAAAAATTTAATTTTTCATTGTTATTAAATAATTTACAATGAACATGCATCGTCATACCATTAACTTTTTTCTGTGTTCGTCACTTGTACATGCAATGTCGTCTATGATGTCGCTTTTGTTAACTTATTTGAATAAGTCTCTCTCACAGTTCGTGAGCATTAAATTAGCCTACTTAGTTTCTGACCTAAACAATTTCTTAGTTTGATTTTGAAAATTTTTATTTTGAAAAGACTCTTTCGCAAGAAACTTGAATACATGGAACTGTCATTAATTTTATTTATAAATGGAATACAAATTATTGAAAAGAACAGATTGAGGAGATATATCACACAATACAGTAAAAGCACATGACAAACACTGGGAACTGGCAGGTTTCCGTTTTGTAGACGTAAAATAAAATGCAAAAAAAAAAAAATTAATTAAAATAAAAATAAAAAACACACTACAAAAATTATCATTTTAGTGACCTAGACCAACAAAATTTTGACAAAAAAAGTATTCAACAAATAATTTACAAGATACTGTACAGTATGCGTAACTCAGGGCGTATGCTACGATCACTTTAACTTTCTCCCTAAGGGAAATAGTTTTATGCTTCGGCATTTCACACGCGAGAATTAAAGGACAACTTTTCCACAACCGAACGGACGCATCCTCAAGAAAACAAACACACACTATACAGTGACCTACACCGCGTAATTAATCTCACATGCACAGGAGCTGCATCTCAGATGTTTTTCAGAACTAGACAGCTGGAAGAATAGAAAAAAATACTTAGAAAAAATAAAGTGGTAACAAAGAGCAACCTACCGGAGTAGGATACGTTTCTTCAGTCTTGATGTTATCAATCATCGGAGGTTAGCAAGATTGTGATTAAATGCCTGCATGCTGATTAGTGATTACTTATTGGATGATCGAGAACCTTACATAGGTTTTTCTTTGTATGCCTCAAGTAGAAACTTTCCTCTTCACAGACTAACCTCGCGAGTGTTTGTAACCGCCTATAGACTACGGTGTTACCTTCACTTATTTATTTTGTGAATCAGAGAACGAAACACGAATAAAGTACATGTGCTTGCCGTGCAATACATGATCTCCATGTCACAAGATTGTAGGAATCATATTTTGAAAACAAAACAGAAGGGGCGTTGCAGGTGCGTAATACATTAACTGTTAATCGATCTATTTCGAGCCTAACCTGCGCAGATAAACGAAATGCCACCGTGATTCTCTTTCATAACTTCTTTCTTTTCACCTGTTGAAAATTGAAGTGCATGGCTTCTAGAGTGTGCCAGATTCGGACATCTGTTTCTGATATAGCCTATTTGAGACGTCTGAAACACTTTCGGCAAACTATCTGCAAACGAGCAGTGAAGAAGCTGTGTATATGGCAGTTAAATACAGTACTTCTATGTGCGCACGTCAACAAAATCATACACATAAATATGAAATTTCCACTAATTTACGTTTTTAAGTCGTCCGTTTCCGCGTCGTTGAGGTTTCCGTTTTATGCAGGGTGTAATATACAGTAAATGTAATGGGACCATAAAATTTTTCCGTTTGTACAGGTTTCCGTTTTGGGTAGGTTTTACTGTACAAGGAACTACGACCAAGCGTTCTTTCGCAGCTAATGCGGAAAGTGTGGAGACGGGACCTGACTATACCATTGTTGCCGACGTTATCTGCGCCACTACCTTCGGTCGCCGTGATTGTCTTTGAAAATAATTATTTTATTTTGTTTGGATTAAGTTGTGGAACATTATGATAATTATTACATGTATTATGTAAAATAAAGGTATATTAATTGCATGACCATCTATGCTGCTCTCCCGTTCCACCCAAATTGTCTTTAATTTTGGTCGCACAATTTCAGAAGCGCCACCAGTGTGTTCCTCGACCCTGCAAACCGAGTCAAGTATATCCTAACGCGTAAGATGAGATAGTTATATAATTAGGGAACTACACCAAGTAATGCCATTACTAACATTTATGGGGCGCCCTTTAAATTATAGTGTTTCAAGAGATGCCTCCGTGCCTGGAAAAGGTTCTTAGATGATCGCATTAAAACATTGATTTTGCCTCTAAGTGCATAAAAAGGTGTGAAATGTAACATTAATCGACCTACAGGCCTGGATAATTTATGCTACTCGATTTTTACGATTCATAAACCGTCTTACTCTTAGATTGAATTATATTGTTTAGATTGAATAAAATACTGATATATATTAATTTTATAGTGTGAAAGAGTTTATTAAAATGTGTCAAAACAGTTTTATTGAAGAAGTTATTCAATTTTTTTCAACCCCTTAGAATGGTCTAGATGAAAAGTTCTATATCGTCTGATGCGCATTCAAATATGTACAACAGGCAAAATCTTTTAGCGTGTAATTATATAATAATTTTTTTAGAGCCTTTAGGCAACAGCACATGTCTAAAGAACACGTGCTGTTGGCAGTTTGCATTTGTTGGGAAGCGAAATAGTGAAACAAATATAACCAAACTTGAACACAAGGCAGCGAAGTTTCAAGTCATTAAAACATATCCACACTAAATTAACAAATAATGAATTTGGACGTGGCTTTAGCATATTAAACTCAGGCCTAACTACAAACCTTACTCTACAAACGTTCTTGAACTCGTTTCTCTTGCCAATTTACATAGAAAATCCGAATCGGTTGCTTAGTACATTTTTGTACCCACACAGGTGCCAACATTCTGCTACTGTTTTCACAGTGAACATTTTTTTTTTTTTCAAAATATAAAACGTGTCTGGTTTTTTTTTTTTTTTTTAGATAGTTACTAAATTTGATTTCAGTTAGTTTAGTTATGAGCTTAAAAATCATAAAACAAGCGGCATTTCGTGTTAAAATTGATGTTATACGACAAAACAAATTGTAAACAACGTAGCTAGAATATATGTCAGCTCCCACTACAGTTTTTGTAAAAAAAAAAAAAAGTTATTGCAAAATCTAAAAATTTAGTGAATAGTAATTAATTACCTTGACACTTTTCAGACTTCACAATAGCTGTAAAGTACCGGTAACGTTCCGAGAACTTTATTTGTCTTCTTTAAATTTGCCTCACTTTCCTTTTTGTTTTCCTTTTAAAGCCTTACTAGGTCTATGCATACACTCTTCTTTATTCATCGTACCTATTAATTGCATAATAATCACATTACGATAACTTTACACAACCACACGCCGAATAAAACACTTCAACAATGCTCCTCCAGCTTATACCAACGATAGACGACAGTTGCAACTCAAGTCGTGACAGGAACAGGGAGGGGAACACTGATTCCTGGCGCATGCGCGCAACAGCCCAACCCCCACGTACCTAGCGGCCGCCCGGCAGTTACGGATAACTTGTTGTATACACCTCCATACAAAATATTTTCCAATATATTTACGAAACAATAAAGTATTTGGCCACTTGGCTATGTATTTCAATATTTGTTACGGCCAAATTTCACTTAATTTTATGAAAGCATTACGATAAACAGTTTGAAGACTACTATCATCCAGTCGCAACTAACAAACCTTACGGTATTGAAATTATAGTAAAAAAAACTCGATTATCTGACAAAATTTTAAAGTGACATAAGACCCTTCGGGGCCCATTGGGTCTGTGGGCCCTTGACAATTGCCGACCTGGCCAGTCCGACCCTGTAAGCGCGCGCTGTTGCAGCGTGACGAGAGTTGAATTGGTGAATGGTCAAGCGAGTGTTCGTATTGTTTGTTTTTACGTGCTCTGCTCCTTATCAGTTGACGAGGATATTATTCTCTGTGTGATTCATCAGGTTGACGTACGTGTGGATAAATAATGGCGTCCTCTATGGATACGAGGAGCGAGACTGGCAGCCTGGCCGTTCTAAGTTAACCCAAGAAGCGAACCAAGATATGTGCGCTCAGTTCATCAGTAGAACACATGCTTCTCAATGTGTATAAGCTCGAGAGGGAACTGATTCCAGATATGAGTATTGATGATATCGTTATAAAAAAAAAACAGCACGTTCTACTGGAGTTAAGTCCCGCAGTAGTCTATCGTGTAATAAGCGAGTTTAAATCCTCTCACTTATTAAAGTCACCGAAAAAAAAAAACTACGGAAGTTTTTGCAAAGTGTTGACGGGTTCGACAGGAACGCAATACGGAGAAAGGTATATGCGTTTTTCTTTCGAAATGAACTACCAACTATTGATAAAGTACTTGCTGACGTTGATGAAGACCCTAACAGTCAGGTTTCCGTCGAACTACGTTTTACAATTTATTAAAGGATCAAAATTTCAAATATGTTAGACGTGGACGAGACAGTATGCTGATAGATAGGAATGATATCATATTATGGAGATGTCGTTATTTGAGTACCATAAACACATAAATGTGAAGGAAAAACTATTTGTTATCTTGATGAAACTTTGTTAAATGCAGGTCACACGTGAAACAGTGGGTGGGTGATGACTGTATAATATTTTCCAAACAAGCATTTATATCCGGACTCTCAACAAAGGTCCTTCCGGCCAAGCAAAACGTCTTATAATAACACACATTGGAAGTAAGTTAGACTTGGTGGGTATTTGAATTCGAAACGAGTGGCGATTATCATGATGAGGTGTGTGCAGAAATTTCTTTTGAGAAATGGTTCCTTCGACTTGAATATAATGCTGTTATGGTGCTTGACAATGCGCCAAACCACTCCCGTAGAAAAGAAAGTATTCCTAGTGCTAATTCAAAGAAGCAGGAAATACACGACTGGATAAAATCAAATAATATTGATTTCGAAGATGATATGTCAAAAAAAGAATTGCTCACCATTGTTCAGCAACATAAGTTAGCATATATTGCATATGCAATTGATGAAACGGCTAGGGATACGGGGAAGAGTGTTCTGCGAATTTCTCCATTTCATTGCGAACTGAATCCTATAGAAATGATTTGGGCCAAAAGTAAAGGTTTCGTCGGACGTTAATGTACTTCTTCAAGAAGCGATACACACGGTGACTCCAGATGAGTGGAATATAGCCTATGTGTATCTCAAGTCGTCGAGAAGGTTGAAAGTAAAATATGGACACTGGATAACATTATGGAGGAGAAGGATTAGGCTTTCATAATTAACCTTAATGACGACAGTTCGGCGTCATCTGAATGAACTGTTAGATATTTTTATGTTTATTATATTTTTCTGCTGCGATGTGCAATGTGAAGATTTCATTTTAATTCCCACTGTACTTTTATTGTTAAATAATCGTTGTGTTACTTCATTCTGTTTTGTTTGTCTTCTTACATGTTATAGTTAACGTTTATGAATAGTTACAATGTGTGTGTCAATATTACCGTCGATTAATTTACGTTTATTCCATAGCACATTGGTACGACAATGTCTACCTGAGAAATAAGGTTTTATGCCCGGATTTCTACATTGTGAATCGTGCTGGACGATGTCGCTGTTCAAAGAGATTTCTCGGGGTTCTTCATACCTATCTATTCACACTCATAGGTTCCCACGACTCTATGTGTTCATACTCGCTTGAATACCACCAATTAGTTCATGGTATTCTACGCTCAGTACCTGTCTGCTACACGTGGCGAGCATTCCGGACACCCCAGATAACAAGCTGCAATCACGTGAACACTGCGTGTTTTCATTGACAGATCTTACCTTCGATCACGTTGTTGCAATATTGCCTGGCAAGCCGGACAGCAAGACGTCCGAGCGGCAATCAGGTCAGCGTTGGGAAACCACGGAAGACAGCAACTCACCTCCCCCCATCGTGGTTGCACAATATTGAGGACAAGCACGCCGATATATGGCGCTGTTACCAAGCAAACGGGGTCTGTCTGTCGTCTGTCGTCGAGCGGTCGTCCACCAGCACTCATCAGATCAACAGCAGTGCAGTTCTCCGCCGGGGACTCGGGCTCGAGCCCCGGCGGGTGCGTGCTCGTTCGTCGATCCCGTCTCCTCATCAGTCCAGCTTTCGGTAAGGTCGTCAGATCTAGTTATGTGGCAGCAACTCTCAACTTAATATAATAACTTAATAATCAGTAATATTGCGCTCCCCTCCTAATAAATAGATCACATTGTAACCTATTTTGTATTCAGAGTACCTGCCATTGTAGTATAGTAAATGCGCGTTTAACCATATCTGTCTCTTAGTCTTTTAACCCTAGATAACCTCTAAATAAACCCACAGTGTAGCTACCATTGAGTGAAACCCCCCAAACTAGTAATAACTTATGAACCCCCAATATAATAACGACTTACAAAATAACCATTTTGTAACAATGGTGCAGGCGCCTTAAGCTCCTCACCTCTCACAGCCAAGCCACCATCCCCCCAAATTAATCAACTTAAAATTTAGTCAAATTATTAATTCAATTAATTTCCCCATCCACCCACCTGTAAATTCTAGTATAAATATAAAGTAAAAACCTTAAGAGAAGTCCTCGAGGTTGGCTTCACCGCGACCGCCTTGTCTCACCACGTGCTGTAAGGCACAAGTAGGCGTGGTTAAGGAGCGAGGGCGGCGCCAGATGCAGTGACGTGTTGGTCACATGTCTAGTGGTAGTGGGGAGTCGACCGGTGGTACGTCAAGTGGCCGTAGCGACAAGTGACCGTACGCTTTTAAACCACACCCAGGTATGTACAGCAGCCAACAATGGGTCAGTTGCTCCCCCTCAGTACTGGTTTCCTGACGAATGGTGTAAATGTTTTCTAACAGCTAGGAGGAATCTTGTACTTTCACATTCTAACCAATGAGAATGGAAACTTAAGGACCG
>PNEQ01020533.1:0-13331 GCA_003012365.1 Medauroidea extradentata | reverse complement strand
TCGTTGAAACATATTCCAAAGTCTGTGTAAATATATGTTGAAAGAGTTAAACCGTTTCGAATGCTGCGTAAGAAGGCGGCAACCAGTGAAATCGAACGTAGCTCCGTCGCTAGCGCGCCGCGAGCAGAATTCAAGCCGGTTGCGGGTGGGTAGGCAGCCCACTTGCCAGTTCTGTGTTGAATCGAAACACACTGTACAGTCATGAAAACATTTTTCGTTTATGATTAAATATGTTATTCTTGAAAAATAAAAATCCCTTCCAAAATGTGCAACTTGTGCAATGATCCCCGTTGTGGGCACCCCTGTCATCAGTCACAGCGTCCAGCCTCTGGCTGGGTCTGCTGCTGTGTTCCCACCACCTCTCCACCTGCACCCTGTTCCAATTTTCCCCTAGGGGCCGCGGTGGCCGAATGGTTAGACCTTTTGTCTCCCCACCAAGGCGATCCGGGGTAGGTCCCTGGATTTTCACATGTGGTAATCGTGCCGAGTAATGCCGTCGGTCGGCTGGTTTTCTCTGGGATCTCCCATTTTCCCTCCCTATCATTCCAGTGCTGCTCCATACTTACCTCATCACCCCTCACCAGCGCTACAGACCTCGATGTTGAGTGCTGACCAAAATCTCTCACTCACTCTCTCCTATCTTCCCATCTTCTATACACACACTCATCCACTCCTGCAACCATCTGTCCCTCGCCCTTCCCTGTGTTCTTTTCCTTCTGATACGCAATTCCTGCTTTCTTCTTGGTAGACTTTTGTCTTCCATCCTCATCACATGTCCGTACCACATAAACCTGTTCCTTTCTAGCCCTACTTTCCTCAACCAAATAAGGGATATAAACAATAATAACAAATTATAACACCGAAGTTGCGGTACGGCGTTCATTCCCGCATGTTAAATTAAGAAAATGTGATCACGTGTTGCTCATATACCCAACATAGAACATCATACTATACTACACTATACATATTTACAGTAGAAGCATGTTACACTGCTGCCATTACACAGCTAATTTAGTTATGCTATGGATACGGTTATACAGCGAGTCGTTGCCTTCTTCTCCCCCCTTTTTTGCCCTTTTGTATGATTAAATGACTGTTCATGTCTCGCGTAGCGCAGAATTACTACATCACTGGAAGGAATTACGTACCCCAACTTTGGTGTTATAAGGTGCTAGTAATGTTTATATTTTGTATTCTAGTGTAAGTTCACTTTTAAGATCTCCTTTACATTTTACTTGTATTTTTTTTTTTTTTTTGGATTCGTATCTGTGTCGGCCCTACCTTCACCCGAGCAGCCTTCTCTCAGCTATGATTATCCTGCCTAAGGCATTTATTTCCATTCAGTTTTAAAATATTCAAGGTACAGTTTTGTACCAGTATGTTTTTATAAGCCACGAGGTTAGCGTGGGTAAGATGGAATTTCACTTCTAGACATTCAGACCGTAATGCAAGTAGAGATTTTAACTGTCCAATAAGTCACGAGAACCTACATTGCTTGCTGGCTTGTAGACATTAAGGGTTTGTTCCTTAGTTTTTTCTGGCTGGTGCCAATAACTCAAATATTTTTTAACCAAAAGTTATGAAAATTTTTTAGAGAATGTGCAGTCACACGATGCACAATATTGTGGATGCGTTTTTAAAAATAATGTACCATTCGTCAACAAAAAAATATTTAGCTCCATTTTGGCTTATTTTCACGATAAAAAATGTGGTACTTTGGGTGAAAAAATTTAAAATACTGTTCAGTACATTGCTACAGAAAAATTAAGCTACAAATTATGACATATTAGTGTGAAAACTGTGGAGCAAAATTTTGATATGAGTATTAGGTAGCAATAAAAAAAATATTTTGAAATCACTGCAAAACTAAAGCTGGTTTTACACAATGCAATGTACATACAATTTCCACGCAATATGCTGATATTGCATTACAGCTCAGACACACAATTCTTGGAAACCTCACATGCAGTGCAAGTGGCTGTGCAATTTCGGCAAATAGAACATGCTCTATATTTCGATGCAAGTTGCGTGGAACAAGAAGTGTGATTGGCCATTCTCTGAAGTAAATTTATGCACATAGTTTTGAGTACAAACAAAAACAACGAACATTATACAAACATAGAGTAATCCAAGTAGAGTTAACAAGTTTCCAGTAAGTCACGAAACCCTACATTGCTTACAGACTTTAAGGCACTGCACCAGCTGCAGTGTTGGATTATTTTATTCTTTGCTTTTTTTTTTTTTTTTTTTTTTTTTTTTTTTTTTTTTTTTTTTTTTTTTTTTTTTTTTATTATTTCTCGGAAGAAAAATGTTCTGAAATTTACAAGTAAAGTGTGAATTATATTTTCCTTGCGCTGCAGTACTTGCATTATACATGTTTAGGCCACAATCATTTCAGTAAATAAAATAAAAAAAATTGCTGGCCTGATTGTGGCCTAAATGTATGTTAAAAATTCAACTTTGATGCATGTATTGTAGCGCAAGGTAAATATAATTCGCTATACAATCCCAAATTGCACATTTTTCTTCTAACAATTTTAAAAATCAAAAATAAAATAATCTAACAATGTGACAAATGCCGAGCCTTAAGACATTAATCTTGTTGTCAACGAAACATGTTGTGCATGTGACTGAGCAGATCTACCTAACCAATTCCACCAGGTTACTTAATATAACTGCTTAGAGTGAACATTATTGGTGGTTAATGTGACAGGTGCAGCAGCAGCAGGTGGCGGTATGGGAGGACAACAGTGAAGTACAAGAACTGCTGGGTGGGGTGGTACTACCTGACATACGTACCTTGGACGTGCCAGTCGACGGCGGCTTTACCGCCAAGGTGCAGCTCTGGCTGCCACCCGACCTCGACACCAGCGGCAACACCAAGTATCCGCTCCTTGTCACTGTGTAAGTACAACACACTACGTGCTACTAAACTTTTATAGTGTGCACGTGTGTATGTCCTTTATTTATCTACTGTATGTACAAGATGAGTGACCACAGCCATAGAGGAACAGGTCTGGAGAATGGCGCTGAAAATTGATTCTCATATGACTCATTGGCACCACTGGCACTTGAGGTTGTTTTAACATTGCGTAAATGGAACTACGAGTAGCAAGTTCGTGTCGGAGCCGCTAGGAGCACTGGTAGTATGATGCTGTATTGCATTGTTAAAACTACTCTTCATTACTAGTGGCGCTTTCAGTCATAGAGAGGTCAACTGTATAGCATTGTTGGATAGGCTATTGGCCAGACCTGTAATTCTAAGACCGTGGTCATGAGAGGGTGTGTTAATTTTGTGTGGTGATAGTTATAAAAAATGTGTTTTCAATTGTTGTGTATCATAAGAATAGTGGAAGTAATACTACCCTAAAATAGACTTGAAAATTTGTGTACAGTGTTTCATTGTTTAATATCAAGAACCAAGTTATTTTATATTTAATTAATTAATATCTTAGGTAGCACCCTCAAGGTTAAACAGGTAAGTTTAACACATTTGTATAGTACAGTCCATAAGTAATGTGGAAGAAGACTGGTCAACACAAGCACCTGTCCCACTATATTCACTTTATAAACAAATTGAAAACATATTTTTGATTTACTTTATCATAAGTTTTATCTGTTACATATTTAATTTGCTCATAAATTTATAATCTGATATGTAGGCATTATTAAAATATATTTGTATTACTATGCATTAGCAGTTAAAATTATTCAACTTAAAATGAAATTTTGGAAGAGTTTTTCAGCTCTAATTCCAGCACTAAGTCACTCCTGTATTTTTTTTTCCAGGATCTAGAAACAATTTAAACATTGCTGAATTAGTAGAGTCCATTTTCATTTATTTATTTGTGATTACAGGTTATCAAATCAACATTTAATGCAGGAGTGGGTGTTTCATTACTGTTTCCAAATGCAGATCCAGCAAGATGTTAGCAGTTCTGAACCATGTGTTTTCCTAACTCTCTATAGTCTGTAAAGATATAAACATTAAAAATAGCAAAATGTGCACGAAGGAAAACGTATGGACAAATAAATTACAGCTAGTCCAGCCATAAAGATATGTCATATTCCTACTGACAGTGACTTCACAAACTAAATAATGCTTTTCATACATGTAGATTGCCATTTGTTGTTTTGAATCTCAATATTCTATTAAAAATAAATAAATAAAATAAAACAATTTTATTTTGTTCTCTTCTCTCATGTATTTTTGTTCAAATTTAAAGTAACTGTTTGTGTGGGGGGAAATTAGTTGTGCCGTTACGTATGTTGAATACAGTTTGTGCAACATGATGTTTTTAATTATGTAGCAAAACAGGTTGATATGAGACATCTTGCTGGCAGGATGGATTGTAAACTTGACATGTTGTTAGTTTTGAGTGTAGTGTGTTGTCTAACATACCGGCCGAGTTCCCGCCTTTATCTACACGTGTGCGACTGCTGTGGCAGGTATGGTGGGCCCGATTCATTCCAGGTGACCCAGCGCTTCCAGGTGGACTGGAATAGCTACCTGACCGTCAACAAGGGCATCGTGTATGCCGCTATTGATGGCCGTGGCTCCGGCCTTAAGGGTAACGACATGATGTTTGCGCTGTACCGCAAGCTGGGCTCCGTCGAGATACAAGACCAGATCAACGTCACCAGGTTAGCCTTCGCTCACGTGTGTGTGTTTTACCGTGTTTACTTGCGTGATCGCCACGTGTTTCTCACAACTTTTTTGGCCAAAAAATGGGGTGCTGCAATTATGATGAAGTGTTCTAAAAAATAATTTCCTTTGAGATTTATTTTGGTGTAAAATAAAACATTATTGTGTGCCTTTTGTTGTATTTACTCATCTACAGTGTGATATTTCCTCCAAAAAAAAAAAAGGTAAAAATTTTTGGGTTGCACTATAAACATGAAAAAAAGACCAGGGAAACTCGTTTGTCCATTAATGCTTGTTACTGTTGAAAAAAACAAGTGTCGACATTATGCAAGTTTTCTTAAATTATTCTTTAATCTTTTCAAAATATGGGTGCAGGCATTATGCGATGGCGGCCATCACGCGGGTAAACACGGTAAGTCACGAGATAGCATTAATGGAGTAAAATACCAACTTGAGGTGTTAAAACAATAACTTAAGGTTTTTCAAGCATCCAGTAAATTGCAACTGTGATTTACTTGTAAGGTTTTAGAAATAAACTTAGCTTCATCAGGTTATGTAGTTTAACTGCCATTAGTTAGTGAGGACCTTTCCAAAAACAGTGTTGCATCCTGCGCCTTGTATGATACCGCGAATTCGGAAATACACTGTTGCATTCACCGGTGTACACACGGACGTTCGTATATGACTGTTTTGCTGTCAACCGGTTGAATTGATGTGTCCACTGGTTCAACCGACCTGAAAATCCAATGAGTCTGGTGGATATGCACCGGAACTTCAACCAGTGAATTTTTGAACACAATCTTGCAAATAACGTTTGAAATAACTTAACTAATAGTGGAATGTGAGGGCAAAGAAAGCAAACGTGCCATATTTTTATACATAGAAAATTGTTTGTATTTTAAAATATGAATTTGTAAATTTCCATTATAAACAATATTTACTGTTACATATGATCCCAACATGTTTGGTGTGAATTTATACGGCAGTATAATGTTAAGTAACATGAGTAGATTCATCCCTTTTCGCTTGTAATGGAAAATTAGAAAAAAAACTGTCAACCTGATATTTGATAATGGGCTCAACCGGTGTACATTGGTGCTTCAACCCTTGATGGAGGCACCGGTGAATTTCTGAAAATGCGGATTGCTTAATGGTTACATATAGAGACCTTGTGAGTGCACAATATGTGCATTTCACAGTTACGGTAGTTTTATTGGTATTTTATATCCTTTATTTCTGATGTCATTTGAAGAATTTAGCAAAAGAACATGTTTCACCAACTGTTTATAATTTATTCCTTATTAATCTCCTGCATTTTATTTGTTTCTTTGTTAATTTTCATTGTTGCTCCTAATTTTATATTTTTGTTTTTTTATTCTGAAAGCCCTACCACGTAATAAATAAGTAGTAATGACATGATATTTATCTTATTGATTTTCTCTATGGATTGCCTGGTGTTGGCACAGAATAAATAATGCTAACAGAAGCGATAAGGAAAGCTTTTTCATTGTTGTTATCGTACTAGCTATCGGGGCGTACAGGAATATAAACAATACCACGTGGATTAGAGACATTAGTTTGTATAACCACTTGTAGTGCTTGAGATACTGTAATTAGTTCGTATATTTACTAAATATTTAAAAATGGTAAAAATGACGATTCGAGGCTCACCATGATATAATAACTAACTATATTAGGAGCGACATAATGGAACTTTTTATCCGCTGTTATTGTATCAGCTCTCGGGGCGTACAGCAAAGTAAACAAACATATATGGAATTTGAGACACTGGTTCAAACAACTGCTTATATTTCAAGAAATACTGTAATTTGTATGTGTCTTATTTACATATTTAAAAGTGGTAAATGTGACGTTAATTACTTGTCAGTTTTCTCCCAGATAATAAAATAGGTCCTACTAAACTGCAATCTAACCAAACATTCTGAGGACTCCAAAGCCATGGCATTCCAAAGAGAAAACGAGTAAGATAAAAATCACGTATTGTCGCTTCTGTTACTACTTATTTATTCTGTGGTGTCGGAGTACGTAGAAATGTTATTAGATTGCAGTTGAGTAGTACCAAATATTGGTATTAATATTTGGTAGTACCTATTTTATTATCTGGGAGGAAATTGACACGTAAGTAACGTCACATTTATAATTTCTAAATATGTAAATAAGGCATAAACCAATTACAGTATTACTTTAACTAGAAGCGGTTGTTTGAACCAATATCTCAAATTCCATATGGCTTTGTTTACTTTCCTGTACGCCCCAAGAGCTGGCACAATAATAATGATAGAAAACCTACATTATGTCGCTTCTAATAACATTAGTTATTTTCTCATGTTGAGCCACGAATCATCGTGTTTATTATTTCTGAATATTTAATTAATACACAAACTAATTACAGTATCTCAAGCACTACAAGTGGTTATGTAAACCAATATCTCTAATCCAAGTGGTATTGTTTATATTCCTGTACCCTCCGAGAGCTGGTACGATAACAACAATGAAAAAGCTTTTCTTGTCGCTTCTGTTACTACTGTACTGATTTATTCTGTGGCCCTGCTTAGGGCTAATTATGATTGTGTTAGGTTTGCATAGTTGCTACATGTAAATAAGTTAGCTATGCAACCATAGTTTTTATAAACTATTTAGTTAACAACTAGTTCTGGCAAATAGTAAAATCTGACAAATCTGTTTAAAATACTTTGTTGACAGTATAATCTCACTGCACCTACAAGGAGAAAGAAATGTTTGATAAGAACACGGCACATTGCTTTTCTTTCTACTTATGTATTCTGCATTATCGCTGACCAAAATCTCTTCACATCACTTATCTTCTACACCTTGTTGAGGAAGAGAGAGGACTTTGATGCAAGGAAAATGTGAGGGTGGTTATTGTCGTGTGCAGGCATCTACAGCAGACTCTGCCCTACATAGACAGCTCGAAGTCAGCTCTCTGGGGGTGGAGCTACGGAGGCTACAGCACAGCCATGGTGCTGACTGCAGACACAGATGGTGTGTTCAAGTGCGGCATGTCCGTCGCGCCCGTCTCTGATTGGGTCTACTATGGTATGTACCTCCTTTGTACTTCAAACAAGGAGAGAATTCCACACCAACATCTGACACGGACAAGAATTTGGTTGTTTTTATTTTTGTAAAATGTATTTCCTGTTCATAAAAATGCATATGTAACCTAACATCTATGTTAAATTGTAACACATATCTTTCAGAAAGCTGTGTTATTGAGAATAAGCATCATAACTAATAATAGACTAATTAACATAATTGAAAATAAACACTGCACGCCAAATCTGTTTCAGCATTTCAAATTATCTTAGAACAAATTTTGAAATTTTCATACACTGTGTATTTCCTTCAACCACTACATTAAAAAAAATATTTTTTTTGGAAGAAATAACTAAGGTTTTACAGACAAATTCAAGGTTTTGGGTTATTCCTTTCAGTTCATTATTTAAATTGAGTGTTTTTGTTTGGTGATGTATTGACAAGCATTTTGGCGTTATTTAAGTTTTATTGCTATTCACTATATCTTGTTCCTGCTAATACAGTACAGAACTATTTTGGTCACGGAGATGATGTTCTAGCAACAATACTGATGTCAGAGCTCCCAGTAGATTATTACTCTGGTTGTATTGTCCATTGTTTTTATCAAGAAAGTAAACTTACTAAATTTGAATTTTGAGCTATGATATTTGTACTCTCAGCCATCTATGTAGGGCTAACACGAATGTTGCTACAGACTGATATACCAACGGATAGGCCATGTATGGTATTGTTTTTACTGTATTTACTAATACTGCAGTTTTATGATTAATTGACTCATTAGTACATCATTGTGCTGCCAGATGCACTATCAACCTGAATTCATTGACATCAGTCACTGCGAATCAGTTGAGGAGCTGTTATCAAGTAGTGGATTACTCCGAACAACATAGTTGTTAGTTCCTAAATGTGAATAATTCACTTTACTGCAGCAAACATTCCTTCTTGGTCAAAAAATTTCAGTGTCTATAACTATCAGTTGACTGTAAGTAATTTCCCAGCAGTATTGCACTTTTCACTAGTTTTGGCTTGAGTAATTTTCATTATTTAATCTTTACAGTGTGCTGGTGCTGCTAACGCTTCAAGGCTTACCAACTGTGTAGAATTCGTTGATACCACATTTCTGTAAAATTAAGAAAAATACTTTAAATTGCAGATGTCAAAGTTTAGTTACTAACCTTACACTACGGTACAAACGTAGTTCATGTAGTCTCTAACAGTAACTGTTTGTATAGACTCGATTTACACGGAGCGGTACATGGGTCTGCCGACGGTGAGCGATAACCTGGATGGCTACCAGAAATCGTCGCTGCTGAACAAGGTGGCCAACCTGCGTGACAAGAAGTTCCTGCTCATCCATGGTACCTTGGATGACAACGTTCACTATCAGCAGTCTATGATGTTGGCGCGTGCTCTCGAGCTGTCCGACATCGCTTTCACGCAACAGGTAGCTGTCATGGCGGCAATGTTCGCTCCTGCTGCTGCTGCCTTTGCTTCTCTTGTTCCATGCCTGACAACTGCCTAGAAAAAATTCTCTTTAAATAAATAGTTATACATTTTGCATTTCAGATACTGGTGAAGTTTTTAATAGTGTTGTATGAATTGTACCGAATGTAGTTTTCCATAGTTGAGGAGTAGAAACAGAGGAAGTCAGACTGCCATGGTCGACATGAACTGAACTGGCGTACCGTTTTTCTTAGTGTTTTTTTTTTCTGATAATATTTTCAAGTGGTGACCCTACAGTTTTATTTATTGACAGTGTGTTAAGGCACAGTGAGAGTGTACTGATAATCGAGGTGAAATTTTTGGAGCATTATCAGTCTAAAAATGCCTTTAAGGCCATTTCAGGGGCTCCAAGATCATGTTACTAGTAAGTGTGCAGTTTTTTTAAGATCACACACTCATAATTTGAAGTTTGTGTTGTTTTTGTAGATAAACGTATTTAGAATAATTATAACAGTTTTGCTTAAAAAGATGCAGGTGTGACACACGACACAGTTCATACACCAGGTACATACGTAGTCCTCATTATGTCTTACTAGCTGTGTATTGTTTAAATTTTACTACTTTTGCAAAGATTCACTTTGTCGTACAGTACAAACAATTTATGATTCAGTGAGTACGGTACTTACGAAATACATGCTATTTCTACTTTCAGCCTAGTAAACCTTGAATCGTTGTGCATCATGTAAAAATTAACCAATAGCTATACTTCCAACGTAAGTCATTTTGAATATTAAAAATCAATATTTAACTGTAAACAGCCAGCACGCAAATTTATTCAAGAATTAGCTAGCAACAGAAAACCTTCTTTTACACCCCTGGTTTTTACACTTTTTAAGTTTTTTGTAATCCTAATTGTTGCTTTTACATTAGAAATTTTACTCTTTTTTTATTTTCTTGAAGTTTACAACAAATTTTTCCAGGTCCCTTGAGAAACGTAAAAAATGTTGGCGGAGAGGGGAGGGATTCCAAAATAATTGTAACAAAGTTGAATGTAAAAAAAGAATGGTTACCACTACCAGTTGTACCTTGCCTTATGATAATTTTGTTACTGTTAGAAGGATGTAAGTTAGAACATTGGATAAAATATTTTATTCATCTGCAAACCATTAAACCGAATCAATCACAGTCCAATCATGTATCTTGCAACAAGCTACAGTATTTTGTAAAACATAAATATTGCTGATTTTAATTTTCTCTCTCTCTCATTCAACTTCATTAATAAACTGAGCCCAACAGATTACGTAGATTTGTTGAAAATGTTTGTGTTTTGTTTTCAGACTTATCCTGATGAAGACCACGGCTTGGCAGGAGTTAGGCCGCACCTTTACCACACGCTAGGTGCTTTCCTCGACGAGTGCTTCGAGTGAGCGCGCGACTGTGCACGTGTTGTGACCACATGATATGTACAAACAAAACAAAGACTGCAGACTGACCGATAGTGTGCCACGGCTAGCAAGCTAAGACGACAGTTAATGTAGCGCAGAAGAAATTGTGATATTTTGAACAGATATGTCCCAAACATCCAGTACTTCCAATATTTCCACAAGATCTCGCGTGAGGTTGCTTAAGACTATGTTTTGAATCAAGCATGTATTTTTTACATCTGTGTTCTGTTTTTTATTTGTTGAATGTAATCATTAAAGTCATTGTTCAATATAAATGTTGTAAGACTTATTTGTCCAAATGCCTATCCTACAACCTTATATCCTTTAACCATGTTTAATACATTATATCCTGATGTCCAAAGCCCATATTAAAAGAGGAAATTTGCAGTTTCAACATATCTTCTAGACATGAACTTTGTGTCTAAATGCCCAAGTGAATGCTGTACGTTTCTGTAAGGTTCATTTGCAGTTGTGATTGGTAAACCTTATAGCTGACTAACTTCCAGTCTACCACAATTATAATGTGACTATCGAAAATTAAACTGAATCAAAATGTTGTGTTAAAAAAAAGTGTATGATGGTTTCAGTTAGGTACAAACCAAGCCAAGGTTTGCGGTTTAAAATTCAACTTTCAACTTTAATGTTACGATAATCTTTGAGTAAAATTATACACTTTTATACTAAATGGTAAACAAACATTTTTTAGCAGGGCATGTAATTGAGTACGTAGGCCTACAGTGATATCCATTCAATACAGAAACCAAATAAATAACGTGTGTTTCATCATGACTATAATCTGGTTGTTCCTTCGAACTGCTTGCCAGCTGGGCAGTTGCAACTGAGATATGCATCGGTGTTGGCAGCAGTGGTGAAATGAGAGAAAACACACCTGCTGGGAAGACTGACTGACCAAATATAACCCTCAGAAAAATTAAATGTGCTACCAGCCACCAGGCATGAGCTAGCGAATAGTGTCTTATTCCACCATTCTGAGATATCAAGCTGCGAAACTATTGGTGGTTCGGAATAAAGTGAGCACTCAAAATAGTCCTGCTAAATTTCTATTTGCAGTCAATTTCATATCTTTCTGCGTGTAACGGCTAACGACTGGAAATGTCAAACCTCTCTTGGCACGTTACATGATGTTTGCGCATGTAAGATAAAATGTGCAGTCGGTAGGGACCTGTATAGTTTGATAAAAAAAATTGTTAACTATATCAAATTCAAATAAGCGGGACTTCAGTTGATTTTATTTCAGTATTATTGTATTTAAATAGGAAAATACACGGAACTACATTTGGTTAATTCGTTGCCTACCATACAAGTAGTAAGGTAACTATTGTTACTGTTGAATTATGTACAAAAATGGCTAGCGATATTTTTCAAAGATTAAATTTTTAGTGCTCACTTTATCCCGAATGGCCTATAGCACTACCTCTTTTCTTCTGCCTGAGTGCAAGCGAACTTTCGTACAATGCTCTTTATTATACTTTTATGGACAGGAGACTACAGAATTTATGAGAATTGCTAGTGATTACTGGCATCTCTCTCACAAGTGTACAGAAAAAACAGTATTGCAATAAATGACAAAGTTATATTTAAACCATAACACATTCTTACTGAATTACAGTGTACATAAAATGATCTGATAAATTCATCAAACTATTATATACAGTACCTTGTTGAGTACCAGTAGTGATGTTAACAGAAAGTAGAAGAAAGACACAAACACTTATTACTGAAACTGCAGAAAAATTGAACAAAATCAGCATACTACAGTAGTTAAAACGAGAACACTCCTCAATGAATGTTTTAAGGGAGATTGATCCCTGTCAGATCGGTTTTACGGTTGTTCTTGTAAATCAGGGAATAGACACATTGTTTTACTTTTTTCATGCTGACAAGGCATAGTTTATTGTTTCATTCACTTTTTGGAATCCATATGGCATTGTTTCTGTTAATGTTGCAGCCTCTGTAGTCGCTCCCGTAAATAAAGCAATTTTTCCTTTTCAGCTGTTTCCCATTGCAAAATAATGAATATATATTATGGTTCCAGCAGTATAAAGAAATTCGATTAAGTTTGTATCTATGCCTTGTCGTGACATAAATTTTGATACATTGACTGGAACAGAAGTTATCGAGTAGAAACAGATAAATCCAGGGTGGTAGGGATCAATACCCCTTAAAAAGATAGAATGGTCTCATTCAAATATTTTAAAATAATACTGGATTTATCCAGTACGTATTGTATGTCTTGAATTACTTTAATTTACCTATGTTAAAAAAAAAATATTTTTCTCCATGGGTACCTTGAGCATTGAACAATCACCAACTTTATAGTGGAATTTTTAAATTTCTTGTGTAATTGAATCAACTATGACTGTTCAAAATTTTCATTCTTCAAACTGAAGTGAAAACAATTCATCACAGGGATGCTGCTGTGATGTCATCAGCCTGTACAGGTAGGATTGAGTACTACTAGGTATATGGTGTACTGTGATGGTACCGTCTGCCCATCACTCTCGTGTCGCAAAATATATATGATGCCCCACTCGGCCCCACCTCGCGGTGAGCTACCGAATGTGATTGGCACACACACACAGCTCCACGTAGCTCACGACTGAACACCAGTCAGTATGAAACACACTCTAATATCTCAGGGAAAATAGTGGGTTCGAACCCTGAATGAATAAAGAGATGCGTGCTACGGAACACGAACTTGA
>PNEQ01020532.1:0-31031 GCA_003012365.1 Medauroidea extradentata | reverse complement strand
TTCAGAGATGGCATCTACCCAAAATACCGATGCTGTTCCTGGAACATTTATCTGTAGGCCTACACCTAGCAAGTCAGGAACAGAACACGGGTCTACAGAAGGAAATGCTGTCCAGCAAGTGAAGGTGGCAGACATTTCACCTTTGCCTGGTCCCTCAAAGAAAACTGCATCTTTTAGCGCAAATAAAGCGAACGAGCCTTAATCAAGAAAACAAAAGTCTGAAATCTTAACTAGAACACCAATTAAAGAAAAACTTGAAGGGATTGAGATAAAAAGAGAAAATAATAAAAGGAAGAAGGAAGCTAAAATCCAAAGAAGCAGCAAGAAATCAGACAAGAAGAGCATGAAGCCAACACGCAAAAGATGCAAGCGACAACTAAAGTTATCTGAGAGTGAGTCTGAGACCGAATCAATCAATGAGAAGGATTTGTGTAATGATAGTGATAATGATGACATTGAGCCTTTGAATCGTGATGTGTGTTCAATTTGTGACGAATTTGGCCGCGACAATGAACTGTGGTACAGGTGTGTGAGGTGTGGTGGGTGGACACATGAAGAATGCAGTGTATGGGATTCACCAACAGACTACAAATGCGATTTATGCGTCAAAAGAGAAAAAAAAAATATGACGGCTTAAGTTTTACAAAAGGGGTTTGTGTATTTCACATAAATGGTAGGCTAACCCAGACTTATTTGCAATATGTTTATGCTTTTAATTATTACAGTTATTAGCCTACATTATTATTCAATTTTGAGCCTATTGTCATTTTAAACTCGTGTGTTTCTTGTGTCTATTTGATGGTTTTATTTTTGGTGGCAACTGAATTTATTTGTTAATTGGAAACATCCAGTTTTAAAACATTACTATTAATATGTTAGTTTACTTTGATCTGTCTGGTATTTTAGTTAAAAACGATTAAATAAGGCCCTAATATTCAGTAAATTATTTCAGTTTATATTGGATGTATGACATGCGCACAATTGCCCAACACACAGCGCAGAATTACCCGACTGGGTGTGGTAATACTGCGCAGTGCAACATTTATTTTAAACATTTACATAACTTTATGTTATAATGTTAGGACTTTGAATCATTACTGTTACTGAAGATTATTATGTACACAAACACACCAGAAATATTTGTCACTTTAATGCATTATTTGTGTTTTGTATATACATCCGAAGTTAAGTGCGCAGAATTCGCCCACCTTCCCCTATACTACTTACAAAGCTGACTTTTTTTTTTTTTTTTCACCAAACTTGGTACACATATACTACATATAAAGCTGACATGACTTTTGTGTATTTCTTTAAACCTTTGTTCATATTTCCGAAATGGAGGCTATTTTTATTTTTTTAGTGCAGTACCAATAACATATCTTAGAAAATGTTTTTCAGAATCACGAAACATGTACTACATACCAAGCTGACTTAAATATTGTGTATTTCGTTTTTCCTGAGTTTATATTTTTTAATAGGTGGCCATTTTAATACTAGGCTATCTAATTGCATAGTATCACATACATTACGAAATATTATTTTAGAATTTCACCCAACTTGGTAAACGTATACTACACACAAAGCTGATTTAATTTTTGTATATTGCGTTCATCCTGTGATCTTTTTTTTTCAGAATGGCGGCTATTTTTATATTTTTAGCATAGTATTCCTTACCTTAGAAAACACTTTTTTTTTTAGAATTTCACCAAACGTGTTACACATATACTACACATAAAGCTATCTTGAATTTTATGTCTTTCGTTCATCCTGTGTTCTTATTTTCTAATTGGCTGCATTTTGTAGGTATATATTTTAGAGTAGTATTACATATCTTAGGAAATATTTATCAGAATTTCACCAAACTTGGTACACATAAGCTATAGGCCTACTACATACAAAGCTGAGTTTAATATTGTGTATTTCGTTTATCAGGTGTTCATATTTTCAAAATGGTGGTCTTTTTTATATTTTTAGCTTGGTATCTGATGACATATTTTCAGTAAGTTCATCAAACTTGGTACATATACTACATGTAGGCATAAAGACGACTTGACTTTTGCCTGTCTCGTTCATCCTTTAGTAATATTTTGAAAACTGCGGCCTTTTTTATCTTTATGATAGAAAGACGTCTCAGAAGTTTTTCCCTTGGTTTCATTAAACTGAGTACTCGTATATTACTTAGTAATCTGACTCATATTTAGTATACTTCGTGTATCATATGTCTAAATTAATAGGCCTACTATAATTTAATATTTCCAAAATACATAAACGATTTTAACTTTCAGAGTTAATTTGCACCCACATTAATGAAAGTACACTTATCAGTTATGCTGTGACTTCTTGTTGAAGAATTTTCTTCTTCGGGGTGAGCTATTTCCTTCTTTACTTTTATGATCACTTTTAAAGTATAACTTCTTAATCTTAAATAATACGGTGATGATTTGAAGGTGGGTTGCATTTTTCCCTTAGGCCTCCTATCCCCTTCCCACCCCCACCCCTCAAATTGCGTGCGCGCCAGGATGATGTAGTCTAAAAGAACATACTAGCAAACCGAACGTTTTGAGAACAGTCACGACATGGCTACGAAGTGCCCGCTACACAACAACCCAGGTTGTTTTATTCCTTTCAACTAGGTTGTACCGTTCTACGAGTTGTAGGCAGAAACATCTGCTGAAACAAGTAGAAAATCACACAGTAAATAAATTTATTAGTATGTGAAAATTAACGGTCAAGACCAAAATAAAATATGTTTTTATTGTATTTTTCTGATAAAGTGGTTTTAAAAAGTTCTCGCATTAACATTCTACGAACTGAGAATTTTTTTTTTTTAATCAGACGCTGCACAAAAACTCAAATTACTAAACCAATTTTAAAAAATTAAAACTTCTAAAAAAATTAAGAAATTTATAGTAACATAAATAGTGGAAAATGCAAAACCAAATAAATAAAATTCATGATGCAGCCAAATTAAAATGCAGGTGCAAATTTATTTTGTTACAGAATAAAATTTTTTTTCTATCAAATTTCACTATCAAAGAAAGTACTAACAGGGCTATGTTGATAAAAACTAATGTTTAAAAATTTACGTATTTATAAGATTGCATTGCAAATTTGCTGAAAATTTCTGTATCGGTTTACTCTCGAGTAAAACTTTGTTATTTATAGGGCCTAGTATTGCTATTCTTTTGCGAATTATTTTCTGAAAATTATTGTGTATATTGTTACATATTTAGTACTATGTTGGGGTTATTTAGGGTTAAATAACTTAAGACAGTTAATAATAAACCTGCATTTGCTCTGGTAGAACGGCAGATACTCGGAATACAAAAACAGTTACAATGAGTTATAATAATTAAGGAGAGGAGAGAAATTTTAGTTAGCCTGCTGTTGTTCGGATGTGAGTTGGCGGGCGACAAACCCGGTTTACTGGGTAACAATTCGTTATATCGGCGTGCTTGTCCTCATTATTGCGGTACTACGGCCGAGGGAGGGAGGAGTGAGACGAGTTGCTGTATTCCTTGGTTTTCCAATGCCGGCCTAATTTCAGCCTGAACCTCTCTGGCTGTCCGGCCTTCTAGGCGATATAACATTAGGGACACCCAATGATTCGAAAAAATCGGTCCACGGATCTGTGTGTCAGTCCGAGATTGTAGTAAAAATTGTGCTCAGTAATTCGCACCCTCTCTGGCAGTGGGAATATCTTCAATGCGAATAGAAGTTACTTAGACGGTCTAATAAAAGAAATACGGATAACTAAGGTGAAGGAACAGAAATGTTGATAGTTTAAGCAAACTACTAAGTTTACATTGATTCTTTATTTGACTGAGCTTGTTAATGCATGGTGTTGACACCATATATTTGCAAACATTTCGTAAGTTTTCAGTGTTTCTTTTCACAATTTTATATAAAAATGTTCAAGTTAAGGTAAACTTTTTTCTCGAGTTGCCGTGTGTTTGCAAAACACGTGTAAACATAACCGGCTAGTGATAAAAACCATCGAGTAAACAACTAACCAAAATTTTCGTAATGTTTTCCTGCATTGGTTGCATGTTTTATATGTTTTCAGTGACTACAAATACGTTTGGATTTTCATTAGAATGAGTTCCGAAGGTAACGTAAAACAAAATAAACAAACCAAAGTCGTGTAAAGAAGTTTACTGTGTTGAATTTGATAATACCTAGTAGCGATTTAGAACTATAACTTATTCATTGTTGCAGAACGTAAGATTTTTGTAAAACCAGATCTTCAGCGAAGTGTTTGTTATAGGCAGAGCCATTGAGTTTTGAATAAAAAATAGATAAAATTTGAAATTGAAATTTACAAAATTATGATTTTATTAAACACTACAAATATTATTTTGTTGTTTTGTATGGAAGACCTTGTAGCTAAGAACACTGTTATACGCTTTTTTTTGTATGGCAGTTGGTTTTAGTGGTGTATATAAACCCTTAACATGCAAATTTTGATGTTTACAAGTCATTATGCAAAAACTGAGAGAGATAAAAAATTTCATAACAGCAATTTTAGGCACAATTTAGGCCTATGTGTTAAATAAATAATTATCTGGTACAAATATAAAAATATAAATGTGACTTTGAAAATTGCTGTAGACCGAGCTTAATAGGAGTCCTCGACGCGAAACCACTATGCTCCTATATTCTAAAAAAATTCAGCACGCTTGTTAGAAACACGCTTTTCCGGCCCCTCAAATTGCTAAAAAAAAACGACTTTTTTAGACTGCTATAACTCCGTAAACACCACCTGAATTCCTTAATTTGTTTCACCGTTTTACGTGCACATCCGCATCTCTGCTTCGCAGTTATTGGCATCATGTCTATGTGCAAATGCGTCGCTAGTTTTACTGGGCCAATCAGAAGACACCGCACGTCTGTAATTTTCCCCCAAGACGCAGAGAGTTAAAAAAAAGACCCACTCACTGAAAAGGCATTCAAACAAGTTAGTACAAAATTTTTCTCGCTAAAAAGCCGGAGAGGCGATCATGGTGTCTTGGGAAGAGCTAGAAACTGACCAAACAACTTCATGAATGATGGATGAAGTCACCTTGAATCCCGTCCTCACCTGACTATTCACATTTTATGGCCCGAAGTCCAGCGCTCCCTCCATCCGCCCGCGCTGCACCCCTACTTTCAAAAGTAATGCAGCACACTACATGACTATTCAGGCCGAACAAGCAAATGACGACTTTCATCCTACATAATATCTAGAGCAGGGACGGGCTATGTCTGCAGGCCGAACACTGGACCGCCACTGCATTTTAAACGCCCCGCCAAAAAGCTGGATCATTTCCACTATATATCAAAGTTATTTACCTGACGACAAACATATTTATTTTATAATGTCATATTTCACAATGCTGCTTCTATAAATAGGCCTACCGTGGATAGGTAAGGTAAGTGGGCTTTTCATCTCGTCGACAGCGAGGTAATTACAGACGGTGACACAACTTGGTTCAATGACAGGAGCTGGGAAAGGAGTCGGTCATGGTCTTTGTTAAAGAACCATCCTAGTACTCGCCTGGAGTAATTTCGGAAAACCATGGAAAACCGAAATCATGATGGCCGGAGCCGGGGATAGAACCCGGTTCTTCCCGAATGCGAGTCAAATGTGTTGTCGTTGCGACACCTCGCTCGTCTAAGTACTTTGGAGAAAGTGTTCCAAATTCAAGATGTTAATGAATTCAGAGTACGCTGCAAATAAATATATGTCATGTAATAACTGCTTGTTACAACATAAGAAATTACATCAATGTTGAGCTCATAAAAAGTAGTCGATGTTAAAGCCGTCCAGTCACAGAAACTAGAGTGAAGTATACTTTTCTTGACGTTCAACCCCAACCTAAAATAAATACACGAAATATATTATCGTGTCTCAAATAATATCGTACGGCAAAATAGACAAGTCATGTAGTGCAACTCACAAACGAGTGCACTTTCTTGACAGTTGGTAATTAGCATACCAGAAAAATAAATCTAATATTGTATGTTTCGAAAGCTATTTTGAAACTTCGTTAGTGAGCGGGATAGTATGAAGCAAGGCTAGCAGTATTAAATATCTTAAAAACTTATGCATGGTTCACAGCAGAACACAGAGAACACTGCCGTCATAAATAGAAAGTGCACTCGTTCGTGAGACAGACTAGAACAAAAACGCAGGACATGTTTGATTTCAGCCCGCACCGGTAGGAGCGCTGTTTGTTTTGGAGCAGTTCATTACTATAGGGGGTTCGCAATAAAATTAGCAGTTTTGATACCATCTTGTCTAGAATATATTAACTGAAAATAATATTAATTATGACCGCATATGTTAACTTTTGAATGCATTTGGCCTACAGTGATTGCTATGTAGAATAATTTGTTTCCGTTAAAAAATGGGAGAAAACTTTAAGTTATCTAAAATAATAAAAGTAAGTAAGGTTTCAAAAGTTCTCACTTTATCCTCTACCGCCTATACTTTTGTTTTACATGTAAGTTGTTATAAATTGAATTGTAGTCGAGATTTAAGGACACTCACTTGGTATTTCTGGGATATATTTAATAATTTAATAATTAAATTAATAATATGTTTCATATTTTGTTTAATTATTATGTATATTACGTCAAGTGCCCTGTATAAAATTACGTTAAGTTGTTTTCGAACCTTCGCATTTGTTTAATGAGGCATAAAAATGAGAAAACCTTGTAGTATAACCCTGAGATAGGCCTGTCTCTAAATTTGTAAACTGCTGACTACCACAAGCAGGATTTTAAACTTTGTTAGTGTTCTGTAACACGACGTTTATAATACGTCCCTCACTTCTACAGTGGCATATGGCTGTAGTTTCACGTATTGTTATTCTAAGATATTTTATTACACCTAACCACACTGTAAATTAGAATCAGTGGAATGCTCACTGTTTCAGTAAGCTGCAAGCTGAGTTACAATGTTCTTCACTGGCGAATCTGTGGTTTTGTCCTTGTTGACTCTCAAGCAAGAAATTATCAGCAAGAGCAAATTTTTAGAACTGATTCAGCTATTCCTTCCAGATATTAACATTCAAATAATGCTACATACGACAATGTCAAATATTCAGTTAAATGATTCTTTTAAGAACTAAGAATGGTATACTTTGCATTTTTTCATTCTGTCATGAAATATGGTCTTGAGTTCTGGGGAAATGCCAGTAGAAGCAAAAACATTTTCATAATGCAACAAAAAAGTGATGCGTATAATTGCCGGTGTGAGCGAAAAAACATCCTGTAAGCCCCTCTTTTTATCCCTCCATATAAAAACAATGTATATAGAATATGCAATCCAGGCTCTTAAACTTATTAAACTCAACATATAATGCTACCCAAAAAATGAAAACATACACCAGCATAATACGAGAAATGCACATAAACTAAGAACCATCCAACATAACAGCTCACAATTCGAAAAAAGTATTTATTATTCAGGTTTAATGATGTACAACAATCTGCCAAAACACATATCTCGAGAAAAAAATATATAAATAAATTCAACAAATTGATTCATAACAAGCTTGATGGACAATGTTTCTATAGCATTCAAGAGGTGGAAGAATACCTTAAGGACCTGTAGGTAATAGACTAGATTGTAATAAGCAGATCTCAGTTGTATATATAACAGTAAAACTACATCTTCTACCCATCATCATTGTCTCATTGCATTTTTTAATGAAAGCTTTATGCAGTTTACATAATCTTGTATTGTATGCTTGAATAATCGTGTACTGAATTCTTGTATAACTATACCAATGCTTATGATTATTTTTTTTTCTCTTTTTTTAGCGTTTTTGTTTTTTATACTAGTGTAATGTGAAATGTTTATTTATACCCTAATTACTAAAAGGTAATAAAGGGTAATTTATATATATACGTAAAATATGTATATGTATACTGTACCTGTATATCTAAAATTGACAAGCCATATATTCCATGAACAACAAGTTCAATACGGAATCTCCAGGGTGATGAAAAAAATAAATAAAAAATAAATAAAATAAAAATAAAAATAAATAAATAAAATAATAAAGCCTTTGACAATGTTCCTATGCATATACAGTATACGTGTTTCCACATTTTGAAACAAGCTTTCAAGAAGAAGAGATAAACATCTAATGAGACAGTAATAACTTGCAATTCGTCAAGCGATTAAATTGGCAGGCAATTTGTTTTACGAAGTATTAAAATAATAAATTACTTTGAAAAAACTTCACATATTGCATTATCTAGCCTATCGTGAATTCTCTCCGAGATAAAAGTGTTATTTAGTATTTTATACTTGACACGCAGGAAATCATTTTATGGTAAACAGTTTACAAAAGTTTGGAAGAGATAAATAGCTAAGAACTTCTCGTTTCCTGTGTGGAAGTTTCCAATTTTTTAAAAATGCACTTTTATAAGGCCCTTATATTAACATTTAGGCTGATAAGAACAACACATTAAGCTGAAAGTTATTTCTCAAATGATTTTATTAAATTAATATGCTACTGAAACAGCACCTTACCAAAAATTATTGAAATTTTTAAATATTTTATATGTTTGTACCGATACTTACGTCTATTCACTGAAACTAGGCATTAATTTGAATTCTGAATGTCATTGTACTGCAGTGCAATTAACAAATCGCAAAATAATTACAGGCATATCGGTTTGTGAATATACGGACTTATTAGTGTGTCTGACTTTTACCACGTGCTTTAAATGCGTTGTTATGTGCGGGAAAATAGCCTACTTCTTTTTTTTTTCACGAATCTATTCTATATTCGAAAAGAAAATACGCTTCGGATAAGTACTTTGTTAAAGTACCGAGCTCATTAAATCACTGCTTGGAAGCCGTCCAACGTAACTGAAAACGGCTTTATCAGACTGCCGTACTTTAACACTGAAATGAAAATTTTATAGAAAGTCTTCCCCTGCAAAATTATTTCGTAGTTTACCACAAAATACTTTTTTGGTGGCCTCAATATTTTAGTGGTGTCAAAAAAAATGTTATTGTGGTGGCCACACACAAAATCAATTTTGCAGGAAACATTTTGTAACTGCCACAATTTTTTTTTTCGCATAACCGGTTGTGTGTTAAACTCAGACAGAAACGTGAACGGGACTTTCCTATAGACTTTCCACCAGTAAAATTATATTGCCACCGCTTAGTGTGCCATAGTAAAAATAAATCAGCTGTAACGGTGCACGCTAGTTCAGCACTTGGTTTGTTTTGGCGATGCGACGTACGATGCGCGTTTCAAGGTCGTCTGTATAGCTGCGTCACTTCTGAGATTTTGGTCTTTCATTTATTTCAAACAATTGCTAATAATTCGAATATTTTTAACCAAATGCTTTGAAAATATCTGAGACTGTTTGCAGTCATATGATACACAATTTTGCCAGAACGTTTTTTTTTTTTTTTAATAATGTACCGTTTGCTAGCAAAGCATCATTTTCCTTCATTTTGGCTTATTTTTACCACAAAATATGTGATATTTTAGAGTCACTAATCTAAAAATCCGTTTGGTGTATTGCAACAGAAAAATTCTGATTCAAACGAAGATATATAAGTCTTAAAACTAGCCTACTGTGAGAATGAATTTTTAGTAAATGTATTAATTTGCGTAAAAAATTTTCGAAACCACTGCAAAACTAAAGAGCGATGCCTTAGCGTGCAAACCCGCCCAAGGTAGGCGGCCCCCTTAAGCGTGTTTCAACTGGGAAAAAATCATAATTTTATATTTGTATGAAACATTGTCAGTTTTGTAGAAGATACTTGGGAGTAAATTCTCCTAGTATAATAACATTTTAGCTCAGCCAGTTTTCCCATAATAGCATTTCAAAGTCAAAATGTGCATGTTTTTGGATCATACACACCTTGAGAACAATCAGCATAGTGAAACGAAAAAAAAAATTAAAAATTCCCAGTAAAAGTACATGTCACGGGCTAGGGCTTTAATTTTATCAATATCCAATACAAAGAATTTTTGTAGTTAAAAAAAATTCCTAATTGTAGCAAAGAAATTTCAAATTTCAAAATATTTAAAAAAACGCAAAACATTTTTTAAATTGGTTTTTATAAACTTAAAGCCCTATCCCGGGACATGTACTTTGACTGTGAATTATTTCGTTTCATTATGTTAATTATTTTTCGGGGGTGTATGAACAAAAAACATGCAAATTTTCACTTTGAAATGCCATTACAGGAAAACTGGCTGAGCTATTTTTTTCGTAAGAGTAAAATGTACTCCCAAGTAACGTCTGTAAAACCAACACTGTTTTATGCACACATAAAATTATGATTTTTTCCCCAATTGAACAGCCTTAACAATGCCATGTGGTGTTCGGTAAAACAGGTTGTGTTTGTATTTGAGAAGTTCATCAATTCTGTTCGTAGATTGTTTTTCTTTCTTATTAAGCAATGTTGTGTAATTACAACAAACCAAATAATAAAACTACCGAAAACTTCGTAAGTGCTGTGAATAGCCTAATTAATTTGGATTACGTGTTTATTTATAGTTTAGTACGGTTGGGTTAGATCACCTTTTTTTTTGTTTGGCAATGTTTTGTAATGACTACTTAGAAGCTAAATACTGAATCGCCTAATAACTAAGCCTAGTCATTTTGTGTACTAAATATCGTGGGTTTACTAAAATTAGATAACTTAATTATTTAAAGTTTAAGTTGTCTGCAGATGTCTACACCGCCCTTATAATTGTTCTTTTGGCTGTGTGTCTATTCATACATGTGTTGATTAGGAGTATTGACGCAACACAAACTTTCATTTCAGCAAATAAGTATACGTGCACGACAAAAGTAATTTTCATTGTTACAAGTAAATATCTCCAGATACCTAGTTACCTAGTTGTAGTACTAACCTCACGACATAGGTCATCTTATTTGGTATTTAACAAGATTCTGTATGTACTGGAAAATAAACAGTGCATACTAAACTACCAAATACAAAAATTTTGGTGTACAGTTTAATTACGTAAGCGTGCAATCTGAAAGACGGTGAGCGAAATGCATGTAGAAATACATCTAAGCGTTTGGTTCAGTTGGAAAGAAATGACGTAACTTAATATTGCATGTCGGGACAAACAACGAGCATATAGGACATAACTACTAGACGAGACACTCAAGGTTATAAAATAAAACTGTTTTTTCCCCAATACAGATCTACCAACGTTAAAACAAAAAAAGTGTTTGAAATGTTGCTGTTACCGTGATCACATGCACGTATATCTACACGCATGCACGTTTCATAATTGTCTACAATTCACAGATGTAGGTTCAAATACATGAAAAGGTTATTTGTAGTTATTTCCAACTCATATCACTTAAGCTCAACATCTGATACGTTTTTGTTCTACAGTGTAAAATATTTCTAAATAAACGTAAAACAATTCTTTCTGACATTATTTTCTCGTAACATAGCAACAGTTATTGCACAAGTAAAAATGCGCAACACGAGCAACATTACTTCAGTGTATTAGTGAACTTTTGTTACGTTTTAATTTATAACCGCGGAGCAAAACTTCCGTCACATAATGGCCAATAATATGCTTCTGGCACTAACGTAAATAGGGGGAAGATACCAGTCATACAGGTTTCCATTACGTTTCGTTAATTATTATTTGAACTATTTTCAAGAAATTGATAGCTTACACTAAAGTCCAGGGGGAAAAATCGCCGGCTACACCTGAACTGTACCAGGCAATGAAACAAAAGCGAATCGGAAATGTAATAAGCGTAGTGTTTATCCCTATCTAGTGTGTAAAGCCTGGGACAGCATCAGAGTTCTCCAGGGACGCGCGGATGCTTGTGACAGTATATCTGAGAAATTCGGAAGGCCGAGGACGTCTGTGGCCGAGGATGTAGGGGGAGTAAGAAGTGGAAGCCTAGTCAAAGGTTGAATGGTCGCTGCGCGGGTGAGGCAGGGCTGTCCATCACGTTGCCAGCGTTTATTCTGCACGTGCCGCATGAACGGTGTTTTAGCGTGCCGCGTTTATTCTTTTCCATGCGAAGCAGCTTAACTTGTTCGCAACGTTTATGTACGAAAATAACACACAATTGTTTAGTTATTAATTATTTATTTGTTATCCACCAGATACACACAACGCATGTGCTAGTAGTTGTCATATTCACAGTTTTACATATTTACATTAGTACAATGTATGAAATTTAGCATAAAATGAAATACAATATAAAATAGAATATAATAGCATTAGAAAAAAGAGAAACAAAACTGATAATACACTGCAGCTTAGTAATACTAAAGTGCGCATACTCAAAGATCTGAAGATACATAAATGACAATTATAATCTACTAATAACACTATTTCATGTAATTTTATTAGCAGCCCTAGACTGCACATATTACAAAACTACACACACGCAAAAGATAATATATTTTACAAAATTTTGCAGTAGTCTTTAAAGTTATAAAAAAGCTTAACAATTAAGTAGTTTTTAAATCTAAGTTTGAAGTTGGCAAAGCAATTGGTTTTTAGTGTGTTTTGTAGCCTAGTGGTAGTGAAAGATTATTGATTGGTTTAAATGAGGCAAAGTATGCGTTGGTTTTATATATTTGGGTTTTGTGATGGGTAAGATGCAAATCTGTCTTATACGTATCTAGTATTATGAGAGAGAATAAATATATTGCTTCGTGAGATAGCTGATATTTGTTAGGCCAAAAAGTATTATATGGCAGAGGTATAAACTGGGCAGCGTAATAATTCTTAGTATTTTTAAGTGAGGTCTACATGATGATGGTATGTTTATGCTCGCTCTGATTAACGTAGTTTTGTTTCGCATTTTAAACACCTAAGTCCTGTTGACTGAATCACCCCAGAATATTGAGCCGTATGAAATTAAGTAGTTAACAACAGCAACAGAGAGAGAAACGGAAGAATTCAATGAACATGTTTACTTGACAGAGTAAAAACCAAAGCATAATTAGTTCAAACATTCATATAGCGCTGAGGTGTGTATTTTCCAGCTCAAATTATTATTGATTATGGCAACTAAATTTTTAGTGTCAATTGCAAGCGGTCAAGGCATATTGTTTAGTTTAACATGATATTCAAAGCAAATTTGCTTGGGTCTGGTATTAATAGTTATAAAATAAATTACGAAGGTTTTGAATACGTTAAGAGTTTGTTTATTTCTAGTAAACCAAGCCGCCATGTCATCATTAGTGTTTATTAATACTAATTATAAACTCTTCTATTTATAAATACTGAGGTGTTATCTGGAGACATAGTTATTGACGCAGACGTTACATGGGATGTAGGTCATTCATACATTACAAAAATTATGTTTTATTTCCTTATCCATGTAGTACTCCTATTTTTACGCATTTGCTATGTGATGTGTACTCAATGTAGTGGTATATTTGCATTGTACTGCCAAAGACAAACTTGTGTTCTGTTTGAAAAGTGAGATCTGAAAGTATCTAATGCTGTGCTATTGATTCCATATTTACTCATGTTTTGGATCAGTATGTGATGTACATCCCGAATTTTAGATTTCTTGGGTTGAAAGCCAAACTGATTAGGAGCTATAAATTTATTACATACCAAACATTGCAGTGACTTGTCTGCAGTTACCAACATTTAACACATTTCATTTTTTAATAAAAAATTGAATGATTTTAGATGCTGAAGTACATCAGGAAAAATAGCACTTGATATAATTTTGTTGAAAATGGTGGCTACAGGAACTTTTAAACTGTAAACACAGTACTTGACAACTTTTATAGGAGTTTCGTCTAACCCAACGGAAATTTTTTGTTCCTAAGGTTATCAATTATTTTACGTACTGATTCTTCGGTTATGGTAACAAAGGTAAAAACACTATTAATTTTTTTCACAATACCCTATATTTCTTCGTGACGATACAGGTCGACGTTATTTACAGCTTGGAGCTTCAGAGCAACTGTTACAAAGTAGTCGTTAATGTAATAAAATATTTTCTGTTAATTTTCAACTAATATGCCATTTCATTAATGTGAAATGCCCTTTATTGGTGCATTAGTTTTATTGTTAATGATGCTTCGCATTTATTTAGATCTGTTGTTAATAGTTTGGAGCTTATCATTATGTAATTTTTTGTAGCTTCATTAAATTTTATATACCTTTTTGTATTTCTTATAGTGAATTACGTGAGTTGGTTTACAAGTATTACCAGCCACCCTCTTTAGAGTTTTAAGATTATTTAAAGGTAAAGATAGACCTTTCGTCATCCACGTGGTTTTATTGCAGGACATTGTTTTGTTAGGTTTTCTAGTAAAGGCTCAGTTATTTTATATTAACACTAAATATTACTGAAGTTGCCCCATGACTAATTTGAGTCTTGTTTGTTATAAACGAACAGCCAATTTTATTGCAACAACAGATTGTTAAAACATTCCACGCTTTCAGTTGAAAATATACTTTTTTGCTTCAGTATGCATTTGTTTTGCTCAGTATCTTTTGAAGAGGTTAGGTAAGCAAGTTTTATGTCTATGTTTTGAGCTTTGTGATCCGATAGAGTAGTTTCTATATTACAAGTTAAGTATTGAGATTCTGGTATATGCGTGGCAATATTATCAGCGCATTTAACTCCAAGAGACGAATTTCTAGTAGGATAATTTATTGCAACTTATAAGTTGAATTGTCTGGATAAATCTAGTAATTTATTGCATTAGGGATTGTTGCTGTTAAAGTCTATAATAAAATTACCACATAGAACTACATATTTCTCATGATTTATATGATTTTTTATTGCTTCAATATTATCAAGAAATTGATTGTTTTCGTTTGAAAAAGCTGTCCTATATGCTAATATTATACTTACGTTTAGATTATCTAACTCCAAGCAGCAGCATTCAGAAGCTTTTTCGAAACACAATTTGCTAGCATCTATTACACTGCACGAAAGACGTTTTTTTAAATATAGATACAAACACCTCCGCCTCTTGCAGATAACGTTCTACAGTAGACAGTTGTAAGAAGTATTCATTAATTTTACAAAATTTAATACTGGATTTTGTGCACCAATGTACCGATATGCATAACATGTCAACAGAAGAAGTGTAAATAAAGCTTTCTAATAGAGATTGTTGTTACGAAGACTACACACATGTAGATGCATAATATAAATTGTATTACTACTTTTGTTAAAGTCTTACATAATTTGGTAGATCGTGCATAGGTTCACGAATATGTTTCTGCAAATCAACATTCAGTTTATGAAGTTCACTTGAAAATATGTTTCAATAATTTTAAAAATACAGCACGCTGATTATAAACATGATTTTGGAACTCCTGAAAATCTCTCAAAATGGATTTTTTTAGACTATGTAAGTACAAAAATGCCGGCCGGATTTGTAAAATACAACACTAAAACATGCGTTGAACTTTACTTCAAACATCCCTCAAATAAAATTGTAGGGTCGCCGCTTAAAGTCCTATAGGAAAATGTGTAAAACGAAAGCACTAAACACAAATTTGGCACGCAGCGCGGATATCAGCGAAGCTGTTACTGTCGAGTGTGGGTAGCTAAACCTTATCGCTTACCTCCCTCCGCGTAGCAAACGCGGAAAATACATAATTTTATGTTTGTACGACATACTGTTAGTTTTATAGACAATATTTGAGACTAAATTTTCCACTTGTGAACAATTTCTGACTCTCATAATTTTCCCATGGCTTCATGTCAAAGACAAATTCTGCTTGTTACGGAAACATAGAAATAACAAATGCTGAATAACTCGAACAAAATAATTAACACTGAATTCAAACATCATGGGCCATAAATGCGAAAAAAATTAAAAACACACAACTAAATACTTTATCTTGGAAAAATTCCGAAAATAATGGCACTTTTCTTTATTTTACTACAATTTAAAAATATACGAAATAATTTCGTTGTGGATTTTTAAATCTTTTAGCATACAACACATAATGTCTAGTCTCAGTGTTGATCATTTCGTTCGATTAAGTCAGTTGGTTTTTGTCTTTTGCATATACCCGTCATTTACAAATTTTACTCTAAGGGCCGTATCTATAAACGGCTTTCGAATGACAACCAACTGCTATCCCCTTAGAGAAAGCATTGGTGAGCAGTTGGTTGTCATTCGAAAGCTGTTTATAGATACAACCCTTAGTATGTCACTATGGGAAGACTATGAGAGCTACAAAATGTCCACTAGTGGAAGAAGTATTCACAAGTAATGTCTAGAAAACTAACACTATGTCGTACAAGTACAAAATCATCCATTTTTGCCTCTTGAATGCCTTTAAGGTGGGTTCGCAATTGATAAAATAACAGTTAAAATAGATCACAGTTCGTATGCATAATGATTGACTCCCTTGTATGCCAACCGACTGATTCACAACTGCTCAAAATTGGTCATTTGCATAGTGATACTAACATAGGAAATGGGAACATTACATTTCTTGTGAGGAGGCATTGGATAGCAACCAATCAAAGCAAATGATTTACTGAATGTCCGTCATGATAGTTTAACCTCCCAAATACACGATGATAAAACAAAGTGAGAATAAGAAATTCGAATGTCTTTAAATTTGAGTGAATGGAGATTTTTTGGACATACTCCATTTCGATGAAGATGTATGTCAAAGAAATTTTAATATACGGTCTTTGAGAGAAATCTGCCAAGCAATGTAGTCTGTCCAAAAACTACATTCAGTTGCGCACTCTCATTGCACAACTCTTTCAAAGATAACGTCATTAACTGTTCCTATATTGTAAATAATATTTACTGGGTCTTTTTATATACATTCCCATATCTAAATATGATGCAACTTCAAGTATGTAAAAGTGACCTTTGGATGTGTTCCTTACAGCAACGAATACTAACGTTATTAGCTAAACATTACAGTAAGAATTCAACTGTGAATTAATTGTACACTAGGTTTCTGGTCGTGCGCAATTTCTACTGTTATGTTAAGGGTCCAGTGCTTATGTTTCTTAATTGTCAACCAATCTTAGGCTCTATCACGGGCAACTGGGACACCCCCCGTACATACGCTAAGTGTTGGCTGTGAAGACACCTTCAGTCTCTCTTGTTCGTGCGCCCCTAGAATACGTTTCGCTCGCAGTCTCGTCTACGAAGTGCTTAAAATGCTTTGCAGCGTGTTCGTTAATTCGCTTTTTACTAACGAAACTGTTCCACATATGTCCGTTGTGTCAATGTACGAAATGAAACTGCAATTTAAACAACGGCGGAAATGCGGTTTCACCGCATCACGTCGATTAGAAAAATCATTTCAGAGCCCCTCAAAATGGCTAGAACAGCTTTTTCAGCGTGTTTTATCTTAAAAACTACTCACGTGGCTCGTGTTAAGCTACTCTAGAAATATGTAATGGACTTAGCATAAAAACTTGCCACGACTGAAATTGTCAGTCAGACGAGTGATAGACAATACTACCGCACGTCTGTTGTGTCTTGCAGTAGAGACGATACCACACCAGATGAGCCGGCCAGCATCGCCCTTGGCGCCGTGTCTCATTCACACAAACACACGGCCAGTAGTTGGCCGCCTATGCGAACATGTTTGAGCGTTCGATGTCCATAATTGCCGAAATGGTAAGGACAACACAGCACGCGCATCGCGACTCCTCCTATAGACCGTTTATGGTAAAATTTAAATCCGGATTAAACCTGCTAGTGGACCGAGTACTCCAGATTGAGATTTTACTACAAACACTTCGTTGTGGACTGAAGTAGGAGTGAAGTGAGATAATACACTACACTTGTTGAGGTGGACTGGAGTGAAGAATCCGGATTGAGATTTTACTGTAAACAATGCGCGCAGGACCAAGAGGCCACTATATTGCGTTGTAAAATGTCGTGGTTTAGGTTAAAAAAGAACAAACAAACAATTATAATAAAATATAAAATCCTAAATGCAAGTATTTGTAAGGCGGAATGGCTTTTATAAAGCAAAATGGAACAAGACAAGTGTCTCGTGAAGAAATCCTTATTAGGAGCAACATTTATTTTTCGTTCATCGTCTGTTCTCTGCTTCGTATTGTCGCCGATAGAGCGCAATATCACGTTTTCAGTCCACGTTGACTTCAACTTCGCTCTTGTTTATAGTTCAATCTGGATTCTAATATTTACCATAAACACATTTCGTCAATCCATGTTTGCTATACATTCACTCCGAGTTGACTCCACTCCAGGTGCACTCCGGATTATAGTTTTACCCTAAACGTAGGAATTGTCTCCAGTAGCAAGTCACTGAAGTCACTGCTGGCGTGCAAACTTATCGCCGACAACTCATCTCTATGATATATTCATTGGTGACCCTATCATCTTATGGTGTAATATTAAAGCCAAATGTGTGTTAAACATCATATACTATTTAAACGATTCTGCGCCAAAATTTTCATACCAAAAAAACTCTCATTTTCGCCATTTCCAGCAGCGTAACAATAAACTTTAGAGATACGTAGACAACTTGCAATGGGTATACGTGCGTATAATGTTCTTTGAATTCTAATTTTAAGCAGATGATACTTACGTTCGCTGCGCAGTTTTCGACAAAAACTCGTAACGGTTAAAGATCTACACACGTCTCTGAGGCCTAGGCAGGCAACGTAAAGTACCCTACGTAAGCCTTCGTGTGGTTAATTACCCGCTGTAACCTACCTTTCGAAACATTTCAGCCAGTAATATATTTCCAGGTAGATGCTGAAATGTAGGGATGTCGGTAGTGGAACTAATCAGTTTGCACAATGGTAAGACTAGGGTTAATCCTACTACAGGTTAGAAAGATCAACTTTAAAAGTTTGGCGCAGGGAAAATTTCTGCCGCTTGAGTTCTGGTATCGCTAATGGGTGTCAACTGATCAATCACAGAACTTTCCTGAATTTTAAGTTACGTAAAGTTGAGAAATTAAAACACGAAATTGTTTAATTTTCGCTGTAAAATTAAGTTATTTAGTTACGTATTTATTTATTTAGACACGTACAAAATTCAGCACTAGGCCGGTTAACAATTTGCCGTGTGTTACACATACACTACAATTTTTCTACGTCTGTCATTTCCAAGCCTATTTAATTTGAATTTTACTTCAGTTTCGTATTTTTCTTGTCTCTACGCGATAGCAGCGAAACTAGCGGCAGAAACTTTCCCTGCGCCAAACTTTCCCATAAGAAAACACATTTCCTTTCTAACCTGTAGTAGAATTGACCATAGTAAGACGTACTCACATTCGCATTTTAGTTTCCTGTCCGGTCTTCCTCGTTTTGAGTTTTCAATTCTATCTTGATTCATTCCAGGCGAATGAAGGTTGGTTCCACCCGCGTGCTAGTGGCTCAGAAATGACGGAGCTATAAGGGCATACTTGCAGCGCGCATCAAATGTCGCATCACTTGCGTATTCCGAATACCGGAAGTATTTTGAATATTCTAAAAAAGCAGTTTTAAAGGGGCTTAAAATTCACGCTCATAATTAGCTGCAGCAGATAAAATCTTACTGAGGCTTAGTTTGAAGCAGGCAACATACAATATATATTCCTAACTCCCGTGTTAAACAACGATAATCTTATTTTCAGCCGGAGACATCCGAAGTTGGCTACAATTCTCCCCCTCCTAAGAGTTAGTGGACAATAGCTTTGTGTTTACGTTTGGGGCACGAGAACGGGCAATGTGATAAGTCGCCCATAACACGTCCCTTCAAACACCTCATCGCCTCTAGGTGCGAAGGACTAAACTAGCGTGCAGTGTGTTCGTAGAATGTTTTTTCAATGGGACTACAAGCGATTACCCTGTTGTTTTATTTGTGGTGAGTTTGTGCACTGAGAAAAAAATTTTGTTTGCACAAACAAAATTTGTTTGAATCAACCAAATAATTTGTTTGTATAGGGGCAAATAATTATTTGTTTGCTCGTATCAAATGATTTTGTTCCCTCGATTTGTTTGAGGCACATAGCTGAATTTTGTTGGCAGTACCAAATATTTAGCTGGTCATAAAAATATTTCGTTGGCCATATCAAATGTACATGCAATATTTTAAGAACCAAAAAAACTATATTTTATAAATTTGAAAAATTTCTGAAATTTTAAGAGAGAGAAAAAAAATAAAAAAACAGCAGCGCCGGGATCTGATCCATCATCCCTTCACTTATTACTTTCAATTCATGACATAACCAACTGAGCTACGAATGCTTCCATGAAATCGGAATTGTTATTTGTATAGGAATAGTTAAGTCGTGCACCGCAGCACAAAGAACGAGTCATGCAGCTGCGGTGTTTTTAAAGTTTATAGCATTTTCTTTTGTGATCAATCGAATTAAACACGGAACTATGTTGTGTTATTTCATAGCCAACCATACAAGCAGTAAAGTGACTATCGGTAATGTAGAATTATATGTAGTAACCGCTAGTGATATTTTTCAAAGGTTAAATATTTAGTGTTCACTTTATTCCGAACGGCCTATAACAATATTATTTTGTTGACAAGTTGTAACGAGTTGTTTGTTTACAAAAAATATTTATTCGACGTCCTGTAGTAACCAAATATACGTTTGGCACAATCAAAGTGCGTTTAAATGAATAATTTGGTCGAGGGAAATAATTACATTTGTTTGGAGGACTCCAAGCTTGGTCTTACCAACAAAATATTGTTTAGTTGAAGCAAACATCACCCAATCAAGTATATTTAGTATAATGAAACTATTCTTTCTCTCAGTGTGTGAAGGTCCAAGGCAGGTTTCTATGGCTTAGTTTTAATATTAAGACCGATATTTTCTCTGCTACAACAACGCGATAATGCAATTTTTAGCACTTTTGAGGAGCTTGGGATTCGTGTTTTTAATAAGCGAACGGCATTGTTTTGGTCATAGGGACACAGTTTGAATAGTGTCTTATTTTCGTAGATAAACGCATCGGAAACGTTTTTATTAGTTACACAAGGAAAATTGCTTTCCATACCACGCTACAGCATGGCTCATGCGTCCGGTCAATTAGCTCTTAATACCAACGTAGAACTCGTAATGAAGAGTAGCGAGACGTTTCACAACTTCCATAATCATTACACTTTTTTTTTTCATTATCACTCTTAATTTTTACCGTACTATTTAAAAACTGTTTCTTAATGACATGCATTGGTACACATTCATGATTTCAATTGCTTATTATTTCACTATAATATTAGTTTTGTTTTATATGTTGGTCTTCGGAAGAGCGGAATTTAGGCCAAAACCTAATTAAGGATTTGTTTTCCCCACCACAGTTATGAGGACCTGGTTTGATGTGTGTGCTGTTGTCGGAGATTAAGTTAATCGTTTTTGCGTATAAAAACAGTCGTGAAATACTACAGCGCAGTTCACACGCCAGGTGCATGGGCCTCTTTAAGATTGGCATTCTTTACAAAGCTTGAAATCCAAAGTTGCCTGTTGGCCTGAAAGCAGCCACGTGTTTGTTTTACCGCACTTGTTCGCAGAGTTTGGGGCTGGGCCGATATTAAAGAGCGCCTGGAACTAATCACTGCAGCTGTGCGGGTGGCTTGTGACACTGCGACGTAGCCGACAAATAATTGGAACCCTGAGGGTTGGGTGCGGTACTTTACGACCACTACCGAGTATCTTGTCCCTCCCTGGGGTTGCCACTCCCCGAGAAGTCGTTCATCTTTGATTTACGAGTCTCTGCTGTGTTTCCCGTTTCCCTTCCACTGAAATATAAAACATAGCACATATAGGACGAAGGTATGTATGGAAGTAAAATATACATGTTGAAAAACTTCACAGTGAAACTTAATATTCGTCGTTTATTTATTGGATTTTAATGTTTAAAAATTGAGCAGATTCAACTAACTGCACCAGTAAAAAACTGCAAATAAGTGACTATTATTCACTAATCCACTATTTGAGTGTCTACAATCGTAAACGGAATCAGAGAATATTCACTGTTTATCAGTAATTTATTACTCATCAAATTTGTTCAAAATGATCAATAATCTATAAAATAGAACAGGTTGTCATCGGTTAATATTCGTTGATTATCCGTGGTTATTCATTGATTAATCTTTAAACTCCGCAGGAATCGGTTAAAACGCGGGTAATCAGTTAATATTAGCTGATTGTCAGTATGATTTTACTGGTTAAACTAGTTGATACTGCTCAGGAATCAGTAAAACATCACAGGCTAGCATTGAATACTAACTGATTATCAGTAGTTTTTCATTGTTTCAATTTGTTTAAACTGCGCAAGAATCGGTTAAAAATACAGGTAATCAGTTCATATTCTTACATTATTAGTAATTTTTTACTGATTAAATTAAAACCTGAGGAATCAGCTACAAAACAAGTAATCAGAGAAGACTCACTGATTCAGACTTAAGGGGCCTCCCTATATAGGCTGTGTTTTTGTGCGTGAGGCAGGAGCGGTAAGGCTGTCGTTGACCGACGTATATAATGCATTATCGCCTCTCCGCGCAAACTACTCAGCTGGCGTGCAGTGCTTCACTATTATTCCTCTTCCATAGGACTTTTGAGCGGTGAGCAAAATATTTTATTTGTGAGGAACATAGTTCAAAGACTAAGGTTTATGTCTAAAGTTGTGTTTTATTTTTTTTTTTTTACTACAGTTGTTATCATATTACTAGGGCCACGATTTTGTCGCGAAAAGATTTTTGCCCCACTTTGTTTCAGTGTCTCTCGTGCACATCGGCAGTTCTGTTTCAAGGTTATTGGCAGCGTGTCTATGTTCAGACACGTTTCTCATTTGACTGCACCAATAAGAATAAGATTTTTGTGAGTATGTACGTCTCTAATTTGCCAAGGTCAGTGAGAGTAAAATCATCCAATCACAGACGATATAGCAGAGCTGCAGGTGTGCACATGACGCATCGAAACCAAATGTTGCAAAAATCTTTTCGCCATAAAATCGTGGCTCTACATATTACATACAGCAGTCTGGAAAAACCATTTTGTCCGTTTTGAGGTGCCCGAAAATTACGTTTCTAATAAACGTTCCGATTTTTTAAAACAATAGCGACAAAGTTTGAAGTATGTGTTCTTTATGCAGGCATACAAATACAACGCGCGCTAAACAGTTCCGTAAAATACAGCCATAAATCGCTACAACGCACTTGAAGCGCAGTTTGAGAGGCCCCTTAAAGATTACAGAAGGAAAGTAACTTGCGAACGGCAATCTATTAAGCTTGAAAATTACGTCACTTATCATTCCGATATGAGCTTACGAAGTATAATGCTTACTGAACAGATTGCGAAAAGCTACAAAATATGATTTTGTGATCCTGTCAAAATATATAATTTTGTTGAAAAGTAGTTACACCTAAAAATATTTCATTGGTTGATTTTTGTATGAAAATATTTTAACGTATATTTTACTGGCTTAATCAAACCTTCATTTTCGTAAAACCTTGGTTTGCGTTGAAATTTGATTTCCATCGTGCCAATGTCAATTAGAAATCTACCAAGTTCATAGGTATGTAAGTGCATTTAATATATGCCTACTTAACTTACTGTGGTGTAAATAATTCATGTAAAATATATTTGCAATAAACAAATAACAGACATGTAAAACTTTAAAATGTTTAACTGTTGTCTTCAGACAAGTCATAAAAAGATAGGTCTAGCCCTGAAAATATTTTCCAAGTGATAGTCTCATCGTTATTAGTAAGTTGCTGTCAAAGACCGCGCATTCAACTCTCAATAGCGACACTTTTTTAAAATGATTCTTGAACGTGCGCCCGAAGTTACCCAAAATCACCCCAGGCGAATGCTGGAAAGGTCCAATTACAAAGGTCATGGCTGATTCATCTCCCAGTTTCTTTCATTATCAAGTTGTGTGTCTCACATCTTTAATGATCTCGCTGTCGTCGAGATGTAATGCCTACTAACTTACCTGAAGAGTGAATGGTATATAATTCAGCACTCAAAGCATTAGTTCAGAATTGTAGGTATCTCGAAGCCAATTTACAAAAATCAAACAACAGAACTCCCAGATAATAGTTTTGCCAACTTTCTGAGCAAAGATATGACTCGATAAACGTATATCTGAAAAACAATCTTTGATGCCGAAATATTGTACATTAAACTGCGGCACAAGAGATCACGCTTAACAAATGCATCATTCTGGATAAATGTTTGCTCATAAAGTTGCAATATATAACTATCAAACGATTGATGTTTTGCAATTTTTTTATATTGACTTTACAAAAAGTCTAGATCTCAACTGAAGAATTCAGCACTTATTTATCTACCACGCACTCTTAAGGACGCCCCGCCTAGCAGCGTGCTAGAGGCTGAGAATTGTTGGAGATATAAGGGAGACATCGAAGCGCGTATCAAATGCCAAATTGCCACAACGAGCCACACTGAACTATTATGCAAGATTCCCGCCTATCCATTTTTACTGCGAGACTTTAAACGGTGACCGCAGTAGATATAAAAAGGTGGCATGTGGCGCCGAAGCCTCGGCCACCATCTTGAATTGCCGGCCATCTTGTCAGCCATCTTGTATTTCAGTTTCTCCTGCTTTATCATTCCATTACTTCGTGCTCTCTCATTCCCTTGAGAATAATTTAGGTTATGTTCTTTGGCTTCCATGTTTTTCCTGCTCTGTCATTCTTTCGAGAATAGTCTAGTCAGCCCCCTTGTATTTCATTTTCTCCTACTCTATCATTCTGTTAATTTTTCACCTGCTATATCATTCCATTACTTCGTGCTCTCTCATTCTTTCTAGAATAATCTGGGTTATTTTCTTTGTATTTCCTGCTCTGTCATTCTTTCGAGAATAGTCTAGTCGGCCATCTTGTATTCTGTTTTCTCTTGCTCTGTCATTCTGTTAATTTTTTCTCCCATTGCTCTCTCATTCCTTCGAGAATGATCTAGGTAATGTTTTTTTAGCTTCTGTATTTTACCTGCTCTGTCATTCTTTCGAGAATAGTCTAGAGCATAGGTCTCTCTGTCCTGCTCTATCATTCCATTTTTTCCTGCTCTGTCATTCCTTCTAGCACGACTCATCTTTCTCGACACCAACAGACGATGTCCTCTCTCTCGGCTCCGACAGACGACGCCACCCTTTGGATGATGTCATGTCCGCCATTTGGTTTTCGTGTCACACTATCCATCTTGTCGTCCATATTGTTTACTCATTCGATGGTCATTTGCTAACTTGGAATTTTTTCCCGCACATCATCATCTGCTAGGCTTCGAGGATGTTTCGTTTTATTTTTTTTATATTTTTAAGGTATATTTTTTTAACATTTATTTTTATTCTTACACAGTTTTTGGTGTTGATTGTGTCATTGCAATGCCCTCAAGCTTTACCGCACACAAGATTGCTGTTACACAAACTTGATAGCAGCTCTCAAGGCTTGGTACTGGAGCTATGCAATATGATGGCAAAACCAACATATTGTATAGGCGTTTTACAAAGCAGTAAAGGAAACAGCTAATCCATTTTTGATAATTGAATCTAGCAAAAAAGATGACAGTCACAGAGAAAGAGTACAGATGGCTAGATAGAGGAAGTGCAAAGATAGGCGAGATAATACTACCTCTAGTAACTGTAGAGCATGGGTGTGTGGACAGTGGTTGCAAGGAGAGGAAAAATAAAACATTCTGCAACGATTGCAATTACATTTGTTGAGCTACAGTATACCACTATTTTGAAGATCGGTAATCCCCACTTGGGCTACGAAATGCTGCTGCTAATGACTGGCGATGGTTTCTTTGCTCTGACAGTCTTATTTTTGGTAACCATGTGGTACTGCATGGATGCCATCGTCTAACATAAATATTTTACCATCATGCCAAGACAAAGCTACTTTATTGATGGTTTGCATGTACAGGTCACGATAGTGTGACTTGATGTTATTTACATTTACCTGCATTGCTTGTCTTTCTGTCAAAATTCTCTTGTAGTCCTGAAAAGTCTTAGTTTTTTGTGTACCACTGACGTCTGTACACCCTTGGCTTTCTTTACTTCCTTAGTGCCGCACTTGTAGCTATACATCTTGGCACAGAGGCCCACAAACTCACTCATAATTTCACCACTACATTCGTCTTTAAACTTTCCGACGACTTTTTTATTTGTTGCAGAATGGCATGGGTGAGTAGGGGGGTAGCAGCTGTTGTCATACTCTGACATGAAAATGGGATCAGCTGCAAGGTATTTGTAGTAGTCATCTGTATGTATCTCATAAATAAGACTGTCAGTATCTGTTTACGCCAACTGAATGTTGTCACCGTACTTGTTCTTCATGACATTGTAGTGGAAGGTGTACATCAATGTTTTGCTCAAATCTAGAATGGCAAACCCTGCATAAATAGGCTCACACAGACAGCACGCAAATTCTTGGCTCGAAGGGTGTGATGTATGCAGTGTTTTTGGGCATGAGTGTTGTATGGGTGGCACTGGTACATGATTAAAACCAGCTGCAGACGGCCTGTTGAAACTTGCGCAGCTCAAAGTTTGTTTTGGCATTGACTTGGGTTGGTTCTATATATATTTCTTCATATGCTACGTACAACTCGTCGGCTGTTTCTGGAAGTTCAGTGAGTGGTGTAAGACGTACTACTGGACAACGGCTAGTTGAGCAGCTTGTAATTATTCTGGGGAAGACACTGTCAATATCCCAATAGCCATACAAGTGAAGTTCACCATTGCATGTTTGGAACTGTGTTTCACCAATATGCGGTTTGTAGAGCACACGGCGATAGCCAATGTCTATGTAGTCGTAACTGTCAATCTTATCAATTGTGTAAATTTAATTAGATTTAAACTTGAAAATTCTGATTTTTTTACCACAGACATAACCGCACAACTGTTCTCGCAACGAAGGCACACAGTATACTGAGGGGAGTTGGCACTTACTTGATAGTCGCCATCTTGTGATGATGGTGGTGGTGGGGATGAGATAGAGAGTGCTGGCACTTACTTGTCAGCTGGTTGTTGGCTGAGGTTCAGAGGCATTTGGAGTTGTCTGTATTCAATAACCTTTTCTGGCATGGATGGTAGAGGTGTGGTGGGCAACATGGCTGCCACCACACAACTCTAATATCTTGCGAGCGCTCGTACATGAACGAGTTGTGTGCCATTAACCATTGACCTGTCTCATCGCATGACTCGATGTATGTACGAGGCCCCATATGATCATCTTCTTCCTCTGGCAGCATGTATATTACCGAGGCGTAACCGTGGGTGACACCTGCGTATGTTGCTGCAGGGTGAAACAGCAGCGACATCTTGCGAACTAAGTACTGGAAATAAGATAACCCAACCTTATATACTGCTGGTTGGAGTATGGTGGGGATTACCAGTTTATACTGGTGATCCATCCAGCCAGCCTCAGTCGAGCTTCGAAAGTCGAGAGGAGAGGACGTCTCTAGAGGTGAGCCTTGCTGGTGAGGGGAGAGAGGGGTAGGCAGGAGGGGTTATGCTTAAACTGATGTAGTATTAAGCATAGGCTTCAGGGTATGTTAGGGGTAGAGAGGTGAACTATGCTTTAAGGTAGAGGGAAGGTTAGCATTAAGGATAGGCTGAACGGAGTATGTCATAAGGATATGGAGGGAATAAGGATGGGCTAAATGGGGGAATGCTACAATGTAATGGGTGGGGGTATAAGGATGGAGGAGAAGGGGTGGTACAAGGGTATGCTATAGGAATGAAGGGGGTATGTTATTAGGTAGGGGATGGAGGGAGGGGTACATCTTAAGACAGGGGAGAGGGTATGATATACGGATAAAGGAGAGGGAGATGTATGAGAGGCTATAGGGGTATGCTTTAATGCAGGAGTATGACATAAGTACAGGCAGGGGTATGCTACGAGGTAGAGAGGAGGGAGGGGCAGGAGAGACTACAGGGTTATGCTTTAATGTAGAGGTATGTCATAAGGACAGGCAGGGGTATGCTGTAAGGAGAGGGAGATGCTACAGATGTATGCTTTACTGCAGGAGAGTCTAGAAGAGTAGGCTATAAAGTAGAGGGAGGAGGTAGGAGAGGCTACAGGATATGCTATAATGCAGGGGTAATGCTATAAGGAGAGGGAGGGGGAGGTATGCTAGTACAGGGACATACACTTCCCCCTCATGGCACTTAGGCACAACTTGTAGCAAAAGGGTCCATTCCCCTCATTTCCCCTCACTTCCCATCCCCTCCTAGGGATGGGGCTTAAGCTCTTAGTCAATCACAGGCCTCATGGCACTTAGGTGCTATTCGCACCAAAAGACTCCTACAACCAATCCCAGCCAAGACCACGCACCCCCTAATGACCCTCTAGGTGAATCAGAGCCCTTGCTGCATGGGGGAGGGGTGGCAATGCTATTCAAATGCATCTTGTGCTGGTTTTACTCCCAATTGAGACAGAACCTGCATGAGGTCACTACTCGTGGACATGTCTATTAGTCTGTGGCAGGCCGCAAATTTAGTACGTACATTGTCGAATAATGTGACTGCGTCATCATGAACTGCAACATATTGTGAATGACTTCAAATCTTGATTTTTTTAATTGGTACAATTCCATTTCTGTAAGCATTACAACGTGTCGCAACTGTCCTGGGAGTTGAAGATTAAAGTTATAAAACTGTTCATGTCCTTCAACAACTCCTTTCACATCAGATTTGTAAACGAAGTGGTAGTAACAGCATTGTTTAAAGTAGAGAATCACAATGCCCTTATAATGTCCATATCATTTGGTAATAACTAAAGGTACGAAGTTCAGGACTTGGTACCTTTTGCAAGTTCCACATATATTTACTAGTCTGCTTAACGCATTTCTTTAGTAGGAGTTTCTTCCTTTTGTTGATGACAGCCAAGGGAATGCTTTGGAGAGTCTAAATCTCGTATAATCTGAATTTTCTCGAAAAGTGGACTTGGTACGTTTTGCAAATTCCTGATTAATTTGTAAGTGTATGATTTGAATACTTTATTATTTTTACTGTGTACTTTTGGTTAAATAAAAACTATAAATAATATTACATTTAATCCAAGGAAGGTGGCTTTATAAATTAAACACTATGAATCTTAAATATACCTTTAGCATGTAATAATATTGTTACAAGTTTGAGGAGTACAAACTTTTCAATGTGGGCAATTCCCATGAGTTCTTTTGGGATAGAGGTCTTATAATTATAAATAAAAGAGTTAAATTAAGTACTGGATTTAATAGCTCACAATGCTATGAAATACAAAAAACAGTAATCAACTATAACTCTTACAACACATTTAATTACGGACACAATTAGTGCAGTTCCACAGAATAGTAATTAACTTAGACAATTAAAGCACAAGAATATTAACCATTAATCAATTTACGACTACAAATCACAATAAAAGTTCAGTCGTATATCCACTCAACAGTCTCTCTAATAATGAAAATTTACAACCTTAACAGTCCTAAGGGAGGATGGCTCACCATGTACAATGCAGCACCCAGAGTGCACCACTGTCTTCACTCTTGAGGTCTTCGGTTCGACTCCCGTCGCGCACCTCCTTCTTCACCTGTCGACCCACAGCAGAAGCCCTCTTGTCTCACCCAGTACTGCTCCGAAGGTACGTGCCGGAAGCCTCGCAGCAGACTCCGACGTCACCAAGTCTTCCTGACATCACCAAGACGTCTTCCTGACATCACCAAGATGTCTTCCTGACATCACCAATATGCCATCACCAGCCTCTCAGCACAAGCCTAGCACCTCCTCCGAGCAGGACCAATAGCGAACTCTCGAAGTACTTCTTCTCTTGAATCACCAGGTAGACAGTCTCCACAAGTAGCCAGTTACTGCCCTCCTCGACATAACACCGTCAGTGCTGTTCTCCACAACTCACCACCACTGCAGCACTCCAACACAACACCACAAGTGTTGTTCGTCCTTCCTGCAGCCCGCTGGCGTCACACAGCCTCGACACCGACCACCGCTGCCGTGTTGCCATCCTCGAGACACAACACTTCGTCAGCTCAGTCGCGCCGACACAACACCTGAGTGTTGTGTGTCCCTTCTGTAGGGCACTGATGTTACTCAGCCTCGACACCGACCACCGCTGCCGTCGTGTTGCCATCCTCGAGTCGCTACACCTCGTCAGTTCCGCCGATGTTACATCAGCTTCGGCGCCATCGTGATTCCGCCCCCAAGGCGCTGGAACCTCATATCTGTGCCGCCGCCAGTGTCTCCTCTCGGCCCGTCACTTCTAACGACATCCGTCACCGCCCCAGTGGCAATGCCGCCCCTAAGAACGCTGCCCCTCTTCAGATTTCGAACTCCAGACTCACTGACTCGTCACGACTACACAAGACCGCACAATACTAGACTCTTCCCGACTCTCTTCCAGACTCTGCACAAGACTCTGCACCAACTACCGCCGCCGTGTTGGCATCCTCAAGACGCCACACCACGTTAGTTCTGCCGATGTTACATCAGCCTCGACGCCGTCGTGATTCCGCCCCCAAGGCGGAGGAACCTCATATCTGTGCCACTGCCAGTGTCTCCTCTCGGCCCGTCACTTCTAACGACGTCCATCGCCGCCCCAGTGGCAACGCCGCCCCTAAGGGCGGTGCCTCACACCACTCTCGGTCTCGCTTCATCTTCAATCTTCGTGTCTCTACTTGTTGATAGTCACATATTTGTACTGGCATCATCGGAGAAACCGAGTGACGTCTCTCGGGAGTTGCGACATAGCTGCGAAAACCCATGACATCACTGGTTGACTCACAGGGCTGACCATCCAACATGATGTAATGTGCCTGCTGCCCAACCAACACACAACACTATGTATTAGTATGTAATGCCCAGGCCTTGCCTGTCATTGAACCCAGGGTATCCAGACTTAATGTCTTGTGTGTTGGCTATGTGAATATTATTTCTTTCAAGGCGACGAGCCTTGCCTGCAGAGAAGCTACGACGCAGAACCGTGCCCAGAGTGTGGTGCAACCACAGACCTCAGTTTCCCGGCACTTACATCCGTTCGTGGCCTGACATTTCCCAAGTGTTGACGACATTTCTCCTGCAGTGCGGCCACGGTGGAGAAGAGTTTTCCTGGAAGC